>JADRCD010238783.1:4785-24523 GCA_019843815.1 Montemys delectorum
AAAAAAAAAAAAAAAAAAAAGAAAGGAAAGAAAGAAAAAGAGTATTTTATTATTTTCAGCACTGGGGATAAAAACAAGGCAAGTTTCTCACACTTTAACAGGCAACAACTCCTTTTAAAAAATGTTTATTTTATATTATAATGTTTTATAAACTATCATATGATATTATTTTATGAGTTTTTACATACACATATGAAGTGTAACTTGAGGACCAATGTCAAGAAAAGGTTATGCTATTAGATTTATAATTTCATAAGAGAGTGAGATGTCCATGTGTCCACCCAGATACAGTTGTGTCCCCCACTCCATCCCCCCCACAAGTGCCTCACACTGATAAGACCCAGTCACTTCCCCTTTTACAGTCACAAATGAACTTCCACTCTTGTCAGGGAACTCACCAACTGCATTCCTGCAGTATTTCAGTGAATTCTGCTTTCTTTGTGCCTTTGGTAAACTCTTTATACCACATCTCAGGCCTTCCATGTGTCATTTTGCATAGCATTGAAGTCTCACATGCTTCTCAATGTATTTGTTCCTAAATATTTGTCTTTTTTTTTTTTTTTTCTGTAGCAGGGCTGGAGATCAAACCTAGGAGCTTATTCATGGTCATGGTAGACAAGAACTTTGCCATGAATTTGCACCTGGCCAGCATTTGATGTTTTTGATATGGTTGTAATGATCCATTGCAATACATATGTATATACATACATACATATATATATATACAATACGTACATATGTGCATACATACATACATACTTACATGTAAATACATATAAATTTTTTGGTGTTTTTGAAACATGTCTTAGTCAGTGTTCTATTGCTGTGAAGACCATGTGACATAATAGTCATGTAAACTCTTAAAAGGAAAGCATTTAATTGGCGTTGGCTTGCAGTTTCAGAGGTTTAGTCCATTGTTATCATGGTGGGGAACATTGCAGCATGCAGACACACATGGTGCTGGAGAAGTACCTAAGTGCTCTACATCAGGATCAGCAGTAAGACTCAGACATTGGGGCTGGCTTGGGCTTTTGAAACCTTGAATTGCACCCCCAGGGACACACTTCCTTCGACAAGGCCACACCTCCTAATCCTTTCAAATAGTACCACATCCTGGTGACTAAGCAATCTAATCTATGAGCCTGTGGAGGTTATTTTTATTCCCGATGTGTGCCTCGAACTCATCATGATCCTCTGCCTCAACCTCTCAAATGCTATGGTTACAATTAAGTACCACCATAGCCAACTACGCTATTGTTTTGTACATTTCATTTTCCAACTACTTGTTGTTACTACTTAGAAGTACATTTGCTTGATTGCATATCCAGTAGACTTTAAAAATTCACCTTGTGATTCTATGAAGCTTCCACATTTTTAAGTTAGAAAACACTTTGTTGGTCTTAAAGCTTAAGTGTATATATAGGTATATATATATATAAAATTATATATATATATATATATATAGTTTTCAGGTTTCTCTATGTATCCCTGACTGTCCTGGAACTCACTCTGTAGGCCAGGCTGGCCTCGAACTCAGAAATCTTCCTGCCTCTGCCTCCCAAGAGCTGGGATTAAAGGCATGAGCCACCACTTCTCGGCTTAAGTCTCTATTTTGATACCCTAGTGATTAAATTCAGATCTTGGAGTCAACATGATTCTCGTAGTTCTCTGAGATTGCCATATGCAGAATGCCATAAGCATGGTGGCTTAGTTAAGAGCTGTTTATGTCTCAAGGCTCTAAAGACTGAAGAGGAGAAAATGTGGTGCCTTAGTGAGGACCACCTGGCCATCTTTTTTTTTGTGTGCCCACATAAGGGGGGGGGTGCAGTTCCAAAAGGGATGGAGGGGCCTGCTGTGGCTCTCTCTCTCCCTGGTGGCTGAGGGCCTGGTGGTGAGGCCCAGGTCTTTCTCTTTCCTCCCGGGGCTGACCTGTTTGCTGCATGGCGCCTTAATTAAAAAGGAGGCAATGTATGAATGAGTTATGTTATTGTAGGAAGGGGAAATATGCTAGTTGAGTGGAGAGAAGGAAAGGAGAGGAAGGAGAGAGAGAGAAAAGAGAAGAGAACAGGAGAAGAAGAAGAGAACAAGAGAGGAAGAAGGGAACAAGAGAGTGAGGAGCAAGAGAGAGAGGAGGGGGCAGACTACCCCTTTTATTGTATGGGGCGTGGCATGCCTGGCTTGTGGTCAGATGACTGTGTGTAAAGTCCAGCTAGAATGCTGGGAGTTTGAGGCAGTGTCTGCCTGATAGAGCACACATCTCCTGCAGGGGCAGCTGTGAGGGGTCTGAGCTGAAATCTGAGCCATGGTCTCAGGAGCAATTCACCGAATGCCTTCCGTCCCTCTTGAGCAGATGCTCAGTGGGTCTCCGGGATTCAAAGTGGCTCTGCTCTACTGGACTCTGGCTGTCAGAACTGCTCCACTGCCCAACGTAGGGGGGGGAGGAGAGAGAGAGAGAGGGAAAGAGAGAGAGCTGATCTCTCTTCTACTTGCTGTAAAAGCACAGATTATATCCTAGAGACCCACATTCATAACCTCCCTAAAATCTCACTGCCTCCTGGCTTCACCTCCCAAGACCTTTCCAAGGCCTACCTGAAGTGACTAGGACCCAGTCTATAAGCGTTTATGGACCCAGTCTTTGTCTTTTCTCATCCACGTTCCTTTCATTGGTTTTTTGGTAACTCTCAACTCTACCACACCAAAGTACCTTTCTTGTCCATGTTCTTTTATTTTATAAACCATTTTTTTCCTTTTTGTTTTTAGAATACCTTTTTAAAAATTATTTTATGTACACGAGGGATTTGCCAGTATACATGTATGTATGTGTACCGCATGTGTGCCAGGTGTTTCCAGAGGCCAGAAGAAGGCAACAGATCCTTTGGAACTGTAGTTACAGATAGAAGTGAGTCACCATGTGGGTTCTGGGAGACAAATCCAGATCCTCTGTAAGAGCAACGAGTGCTCTTAACCACTGGGTGGTCTCTCCAGCTTCTGTTCCAGCTTCTGTTTTTTAGAATACCTGTTATTTGTTCATGAATAACTTAGAGCATGTATACAATGTTTTCTGGTCATCCCCACACCCAACGTTCCCCTCCAACTTTCTTGGGACGCCCCCCAAGAACACCCCCATTCACACTCAATGTTTTCTCCTTCGTTTTAAAGTAACTCACCAAGTCCTATAGAGCTGCCTGCTGGAACATTGACTCATCTTGCGAGCTTGAGCTTATACAGATGTTGTGTAGGGAACCGCTGTGAGTAACTGAGTGCCACAGGCTGTCAGGTTCAGAAGACAGCCTTCTACAACCCTCTTTCCCTCCCTTTGACTCCTACATGGTTTCTACTCCCACCTCTTCCTCCATGTTCCCTGAACTTGGGGGAGCTGTTGATATAGATGTTCCATTTAGGGCTGACTACCCAAAGACCACTTATTCGCCTCACTTTGACCTGAGTGTGTGCATTGATATCCACTGCAATGTTGCTTCTCTGGCAGTGCCAATCTACAGGAATGTGGTAGTTCGAATAGGAATGGCCCCCATAGTCTCATAGATTTGAATGTGGTGTGGCCTTGTTTGAGAAAGTGTGTCACTGGGGGGTGTGGGCTCTGAAGTTTCAAATGCTCAAGCCAGGTCCAGTGTCTCTTCTCTTCTTGTTGCCTGCAGAACCAGATGTAGAATTCTTGACTCCTTCTTGAGTACCATGTCTGCCTGTGTGCTGCCGTGCTTCCTGCCATGATGATAATGGACCAAACCTCTGAGCCTGTATGCCAGCCTCAATGAAATGTTTTTCTTATAAGGGTTGCTATGGTCATGGTGTCAGTTCACAGCAATAGAAATTCTATGTAAGACAGGGAACAAATATAAACTAACAGTTTGATAACATGTCCATCCAGCAAAACAATAGCCGTGGGTTCCTCCATGCCCCCAGGGCCTCCCCAGCCATGGACTTTTGACTAGGTTTGTAGATACATATATGAATTACCTCTGATCCAATTAGAGAATAGTTGTTTTGTAAACTATTTTTTTCATGGCAAATATAGAAAACTAAAGGAAATAATGCAATGTGTTCGTAGATACAGGTACATGAATTCAATAGTTCTACCTGTAATGGTTTGAATGAGAATGATCCCCACAGGCTCATATATTTGAATGTTTGGTCCCCAGTTGGTGGAACTGTTTGGGAAGGATTAGGAAGTGTGGCCTTATAGGAGGAGGTGTGCCACTGGGAATGGGGTCGGGGCTTTGAGGTTCCAAACCCCATGCCATTTCCAGTTAGCTCACTCTCTGCCTTGTACTTGTGGATCAAGACGTAAGCTCCCAGCTACTGCTTCAATACCATGCCTACTTGCCTGCTGCCTTGCTCCTCACCATAATGACCATGGACTCTAATACTCTGAAACTGTGAGTCCCAAATAAACTGTTTTCTTTTATAATTTGCCTTGGTCATGGTGTTTTAATCACAGCAATAGAAAAGTAACTAAGATACCACCCATTTCCATTATTTCTGTTTTGTTGTTACAATATTGTAAAGCAAATCTTGGGTGCTCTGTTATTTCTAGCTGCAAAACTCAGTATGAATTTCTTAAAGACTTGGATGATTTTTTTGCCTCTGTCTGGTGTCACTGTCAAACTTAACAGAACTTTAGGTAATTGGTGTCATTGAATGTCTCAGGTACCAATATGGCTGGGTTTGCTCACATTTAAATGTGGGAAAGATCTATATATTATATTGTGTTGAACCCTTTAGTCTGTTTAATCTGCAGTCCCTTTTCTCTTGTTAGTCTTAAACCATTGGTTTACTAGAGCCACTGCAACTGTCTTGTAAAATGTTCCACACTCTGGACCAACTCCCCTTTTTATAACCCATCTTTTGTAATTTGGCTCAGTACTGTTCTGAAATGAAATGCAAAGATAATAAATATGTCTACTGTGTTAGGGCCTGACAGGAAACAGATGGCACACTCAAACCCAGTCTGAGTGAGACCTGTGTAATACAAGGAATATTGTCAAAAATATGGGCAAAGGTATGGAAATCAACAAGGACAATGAAGCGCTGGAGAGACTCTGCTGCCCACAGGCCTGAAGGACAAGATATGGAATAGTAACTGGTTTGGCTGAACTCAACTGGAAGCCACTGGACAAGTGAGCTGGTTGATGCTATTCTTAAATCTATTTTCCACATGGTCTTCATAGAAATCATTTCTGGATCTTGAAGAGAAATTTTATATATATAAATGTAAATAATATTTACACATATATAATATACATTTATATATGTGTAACTAATATTTTTTGGTCAAGATGGTTTCTGTTTGTAGCCCTGGCTGTCCTGGAACTTGCTCTATAGACCAGGCTGTCCTTGAACTCACAGAGATTTGCCTGCTTCTGTTTCCTGAGTGCTGGGATTAAAGGTGTGCACCACCACCACCTGGCTGAGAGACTTTTTTAAGCACATATATGACCACAAGATTCTCCCCTCTTTAAAATATGTCATCAGTTCCCATTTCCAGAGGACTCTACCCATGGATTCTACCTGTTGTGCTTCACTGAAGCTAAACATGTCCCAATCCTAGGCCAATCTCTCTACTTATGGGCTGGAAACTTTTTCCTCTTCCCTAGTCAAGGTCAGGGTCATTGCTTTTAAAATTACTACTTTTCTGCAACGTTATTTTACCCCACAGCAAGAAAAAAAAATGCTGACACATTTCTCTTATTAACAAAAAGAAAAGCCTTCCTTTGGAGACTGTTTTGTTTCTCTGCCGCCTTCCCAGCCCTCCTAATGGCTGGGCTAGTAAGTCTTGGCCCTTAAAGTGTCCTTGGCTGAAAGCAGAGGGAGCTCAGGATGGGACGGCGGAGAGCAAGTAAGTTACACATTCTAACTATGGCCATGTGACTTCATATGGAAATTGAGACTATTGCAAGGTATCTGTTCTTCTTTGTTCTCTCTGTGTGTAGTTTTTCTTTCAGTTTTGGAAACCAAAACATTTATTTTATGACTGCCTGATGAAAGCCACTGTCTTGGGTTTAGGTGTTACTCCTTTATAGAATCCATGCCTGAATCTGAGGCAGATAATCTGTAGGTGCTTCATTCGACATTCCTGGTGGGGTTTGCATTTCAGTTACGATTTCTCTTGTACCTTGCAGGGTACCCACATTTGCCTCCAATCAACTTATGAAGGGAGTGAACCCTGGAGCCTCAACAGTGGCTCAGTGTGCACATCTGACTGAGGTGCTTCAGATGATGTCCCCATCATCAACTTGCTTCTGCTGCCGAGGCCAAAGAAATGATCTGTATATATTTATACATGCAAACACACACACACACACACACACACACACCCCACAGACATACATAGACAGAGACAGAGAGACACACACAGACAGAGGTGGGGGAAGAGGGAGAGAGAGGGAGAGGAAGAGGGAAAGGGAGGAAACAGACAGACACAAACACACACAGACAGACACACAGACATATAGACACAGACACACACAGAGATAGCAGACAGACACAGATACACAGACACACACAGAGCCACACAGAGCCACACAGAGCCACACAGACACACACACACACACACACACACACACAAATACTGTTTGTTTTATATTGATCAGGATCAAACCCAGGGCCTAGTATATGCTAGGCAAGTATTCTACTAATAAGCTGCATCCTCAGCCCATACACTTGTATATATTAATCAACTTTCCCTCTCTCTTTCTTCAATGTTGAATATAGGGATTAATAGTGGCTAACTCTGTGACCTTGTCTTTTACTAACAGGACACTGAATTAGGATTACAACTCTGCCATTCTGAGATTGATTCAGTGACTGATGGGACTTTTTGTCTTCCTTCAGAAGAGGGATGAAATACTGGTCTTAATTTGCTCAGCCTGTGTCTCACTCTGTTTCTTGTTACTATAACAAAATACCTGAGACTGACTTTTTTTTTTTGTAAAGATGTTTATTTGAGTTTACAGTTCTAGGAGTTATCAGACAGCTAACATGTGCTTGGCTTCTGGTAAAGGCCTCATGGTGGGAAATAAGAATGATCTGGCATTTATGAGCTCTTTCTGCTCTTGCGGAGGACCCAAGTTCAAATCTCAGCACATACAACTGCCTATAACTCCAGTACCAGGGAAATCTGATCCTTTGCCCTCTTTGGGTACCTGTGCTCATGTATGTGTAACACACACACACACACACACACACACACACACACACACACATTTTAAATCAATTAATACAATTTTTAAAGATTTATTTATTTATTTAATGTATATGAGTACACTGTGACTGTCTTCAGACACACCAGACGAAGGCATCAGATCCCATTACAGATGATTGTGAGCCGCCATGTGGTTGCTGGGAATTGAAGTCAGGACCTCTGGAAGAGCAGCCAGTGATAGCTCTTAACCGCTGAGCCATCTCTCCAACCCCAATAATTTTATTTTTTAAAAGAAACAACAGTGAAGCACAGACAGAGGAGCAGGTATGAATGTCACCAGCTCACCTGAAGTATAGATCCCACCACAGTGCTGACATTTCAGGAATGCCCTCATCTCCTTCCATGGCTGCCCCTTGCACTTGCAAGCTGGAAGCCTTGAGACTTCCCGTCCCAGACTCCCCTGACAGCAAGATTCTGCCAATGTTCTACCAATGAAAAGTACTTGTCAGATTTGGAGGCCGGGAGGAAAACAGAAGCCATCTTCATTATTGTTGGCTAAGGATGCCAAGGCCTTCAGCAGCCAGCAGCCAGCACCTTATGGTACAGCCTTCAGGCCTCCCTCACCATGAATCACACACTTTGGTGTTCCTGGCAGGTGAGATCATTGATGGTAGAACCTCATGAGCGCTGTACTTCCTCGTTTCTCAAATGCTAACAAATACCCTGGGGGGGGAGTTTTTTTTTTTTCCCTTCAAAATACTTCTCAAATCTATTATAAGTACGACTAAGGGCTCTTCCTCTTCCTTGATGATGTAAGCACAGAGGCCCAGGTGAGCAGGCCAGGGCTACTTGGCCCGGTCGGTTCTCCAGTCCACCGCAGAGGTGTGGAGCTACACTGGACTTCCTGGTAGTACCTTACCACCGCTAGAATGTGTCTCGAAAGTTCAAGTTTTAGAAACTCGATTCGTAATGTGTCCACATTTATGTGGGACCTTTAAGGGCTGGCAAGATGTCTCAGTGGGTAAAAGCACTTGTTGTATACTTGACTTTGATTCCCAGGAGCTCTTGTACAGATGGAGGGAGAAAACTGGCTCCATTATGTTATCTCTAATCTGCACATTCACCCTCCCAACACATATCATGCACCACACACACAACAATAATAAGTAAACCTTTAACTAGATGCTTTGAGGACAGAACTGTCATGAATGGATTAAGATTAACACTATTACAGGATCAGGCATACTCTCAAAGCAAGAGCAGTCCTCTCATGTTTTCTTACTGTGTGGTACCTTTCACCACAATCAATCCACATCACGTGTGGTCCTGGGATCCTGGATTTCCTAGGCTCCGGACCCATGGACTGAATCAATTTTGATTCATTATGAGTTATCCAGTCTCAGGCAATTTGTTACCACCACACAAAACAAACCAAGACAAGCCTCTAGGCCTCAGTCCCGACCACTACCCAAGGAAATGCTAGGTAAGTTGCATAATAAATGGTAGGTTGCAGGGCATGGACAGGGATGGATCCAGTTTAGACCTTAGCCGCTGGAGCTGTGACTCAGTGGTAGAGAATCTGCCTTGCACATTTGAGATTCCAAGTTTGATGGGCTCCCAACTCACAACCAGCTAGGGGAGTAACCAGAGGCAAACTATATAACCTCTTTGAGCCTCTGCATCATTTCAGAAAAACCAGAAGAGAGACAAACAATGGTAACACCAAGAAAACCACAGGCTTTGTCTCCTTCCTTCCCCATTTCTGGGCTCCTTGTTACATAATGGCACAGGCACAGCCTGGAGGATTCTCAGGGCTTAGTTTCAAAGCGTTGGCAGGGCCTTTGTGCCATTGTGTAAAAAAGGGAGAAGTCGTTAGGAGGTAACTGACCCTTCAATAGACTTGCTCAGTATTCCCAGCAGGCCTAAAAAGCATGATTTGAAAGGACGGGGATCAAAGAAGGAAAATTGTTCTTCCTTGCACAGAGAAGTCCAGAGTTCTTTGTGGGAGGGGCAGCTTTGCAAATTATGGAAGTGAGGTTGCTAGGGCAGGAAGCCTCAGTGGGGAGTTGTGGAAACCTCCAGGGTAAGGAGGCAAAGAGGTATAATACAGGACAGAGGTGGGAGGTGGGAGGTGGGAGGTGGAGGCTTCCCCTTCCTGCTCTGATACAGTGGCAGCAGGCCTACCTCTCTACCACTGAGGCTGCTTGGTGAGAGTTATAAATGCGTGCCTGTTCTCCAAGCGGTGTTTCTCCCTGTCTGGTAAAAAGAGTGTGGGCTGTGTGACTTCAAGGCTATGCTAAACAATGAGTGGTGGCCCTCATTGTTGGCAAGCAGAAGGAACATCTACCAACAGGAGTGGGCACAAATGGAGCGCAGAACAAGGGAGAGGCAGGGGACACACACACACACACACACACACACACACACACACACACACACGCTGACATACCTATGAATATGAAAAGCTCTCTGTCCTCGGAGGTCATTTCAAATCAGCTCTAACCTCCAGTCCTAAACCCATGGGGGATTCTGTACTGTTGTAAGAATCCTGTGAATTCCTGGGGATTGCATTCTCCAGTCATCCCTCTGGGTTTTGGATTCATCCCTCTAGTATTCATTCTAAAAACATCTGAGGACTGGAAAGATGATGGCTCAGAAGTTAAGAACATCACCTACTCTTCCACGGGACCCAGGTCTGATCTCCAGTACACACATGATGGCTCACAAACATCGATAACTCCAGTTCTAAGGGATCCAACGCCCTCTTCTGACTTTCAAGGACACTGTATGCATATGCATTCATACAGGCAACAGAACAAAGCAAGCAAGCAAACAAACAAACAAACAGAAAACAGCCATACACACAAAATAAATAAATCCTAATATATAAAATAGTTGGGAATGATAGGAAAATAAAATGACATCTGTCTGTCTGTGTGGAACCCAAGACTTCTTGCAAGTAAGAAGAACTCTCTCCCACTCAGGTTTGTCTCCAGTCTGAGACAAATGTCTATATTAGGTGAGGTACACTTAGACTTTGCACCAGGAGGAAATCCCATCTTAAATTTTCTCTTAGTTTTACAAGCACCCTAGAGTCCTTGCTGACATCCAGCCCTCATGACATGCCCCCACCTGTCAGAATTTTCTGATTTCCTCTCCTCCTCTCCCGTGTCCCTTCTAGGACTGTCCTCTGACTTCCAGGTTCGTTTCACTCTGGCATGCCGAACAATTCAGATTTCTCCAGTTCTAGACCTCAGCTTAGATAGCTATACCTACTGAGTGGAGTCTGAAGTCAGTGGAAACCATTCTCCATAAGCCATAAACAAAACAAAACAAAAACAACAAACAAACAAACAAAGAAAAACCTAACCAACCCACAAAGCCTCATTCAACGCTGCAGTGTTCTGGTGAACCTCTGGGTTGTACAATGCTTATCAGAGGAAGCATAGAACAGGAAGTAACTTAGGAGAGCAAACTTTAGCCATACTAGAAGCTCAGGTGGTTGCATCAATTTCCATACTGCTGGGAAAGACAGATGTTCTGCATATATAATTTAATTAGAAGTATATTGGCCTTACTGACTTGTCTTTAAATTGAAGTAATTTTCTTTAAATTGAAATCGAAGTCTCTTAAATATTATTTATTTATTATTATCTAGACAAATATACTGTAGCTATCTTCAGACACACCAGAAGAGGGCACCAGATCTCATTACAGATGGTTGTGAGCCACCATGTGGTTACTGGGAATTGAACTCAGGACCTTTGGAAGAGCAGTCAGTACTCTTGACCTCTGAGCCATCTCTCCAGCCCTAACTAGTGATTCTTAAACATTTTGTTTGTTTTTTTTTTTTTCAAGACAGGCTTTCTCTGTATAGCCTTGGCTGTCCTGGAACTCACTCTGTAGACCAGGCTGGCCTCAAACTCAGAAACCTGCCTGCCTCTGCCTCCCCAAGGGCTGGGATTAAAGGCATGGGCACCACCACCCAGCTTCTTAAACATTTATAAAGTTAGTAAATATAGGTTTGGAGAGGTGGCTCAGTGAATAAAATGTTTGCCATTTGGGTATGAGGACCAGATTTTAGATCTCCAGTCCCATCTATAATCCTAGTGTGTCTTCAGTGAGATTGGACACAGTAAATTCCTAGGCTAGCTAGCATCTATAGAGGTGAACAAGAGCTTTGCCTCAAAATAATATGGAAAGTGAAGATGAACACCCGAGATTGCCCTCTGACCTTCATCTCTGCACACGCATGCCTACACTTATAGACACATGAACATACACATTCACATAAAAAATGTAAAAGTTAGTGAGAATGTACTTCAGCAAGTCTGCATGAGTGTGTATGTGTGCGCACGTGAGTGTATGTACTCACCTTGGGTGTCATCCTCAGGAAGAGCATCCATTTCTTTTGAGACAGGGTCTCTTTCTGGAATTCACAGATTAGGCTAGGCTGAGCCCCAGGGATCTTCCTATCTCTGCCTCTCAGCGCTGGGATTTCTGGTGCTTGACACCAAGCCCAGCAAACTGTCTCCCCAGCAAGAGCTTCCTAAGTCTCTAATTCTCTGTGTGGGAGATGATGGGGGGGGGGGGGGGGGGGGTAAGAAGTCACTGTAGCAGGCAGCTTTCTGTTGCTGTCATCAAATGACTGAAGAATTTAGATGTTCTAGGTTTCTCTCTGTTCCTGTGATAAACACCATGACCCCAAACCAACACGGGACAGAAAGGGTTTATTTCAGCTTACGGTTCACAGCTCATGATTAAGGGAAGCCAGGGCAGGTGAGCTCGAGGCAGCAACCGGGAGCAGCAGTTGAAGCAGACACTACAGAGGAACGTTTCTTCTAGTTCCTTCAGCTACCTTTCTTATATGTCCCATGCTCACCCGCCTAGGGGATGGCACCAAGCACAGTGGGCCGAGCCCTTCTATGTCAATTAGTAGTTTAAAAATTCCCTACAGACATACCACAGACCAATCTGATGGAGGTGTGTAACTAAGGGTCCCTCTTCCCTATGACTCTGGGTTGTATCAGGTTAACAGTGGACGCTAACTAGGACCATCCAACCCTAGTCAACTTTTACACACAAACACATCACTTTAAGTAATATCCTTTTCATTTCCTTTCCCCAAGATCTCATGCTAATATCACAGTATAAAAACACAGTGCAACATCTGAGGCAGATGTGCAGCTTGGTCTTCATGTGGGTCCTGAACAATTGGAGCGGGGGCTATCCCAAAAGCTGTTGCCTGTACGTAGGATACGTTCATCTAGCTGGGCTCAGTTCTTCTTGTCTGGCCTCAGAGGGAGAGGATGTGCCAGGGTGGAGGATATCCAGGGGGCCCACCATCTGCTCAGAGGAGAAATGGGAGGCAAAGTAGAGGGATTGTGGAAAGGGGTGACAGGGAGAGGGGGCAGTAAATGGGATGTAAAGTGAATAAATAAATGATGATGATGATGATGATGATGATGATGATGATGATGATGATAACAGTACAATTTTCTCCTTTTATTGAAAATAGATTTATTTTTTCCATATAATATATCCTGAGAACCCTTTTCCCTCCCTCTCTTCCTCCTAGTTCTTTCCTCCCTTCCTCCCTTCCAAATCCCCCTTTCTGTTTCTCATTAGAAAACAAACAGGTTTCTGGGGGATAATAAAATAAAACATAATAAGATAAAACAAAACTAATACATCAGAATAGGACCAACAAGCAGAGGCTATAAAAAGGCACAAGAAACAGATCTAGACAGATAGACCCACTTGTTTGAGCCCTTGGGTATCCCATTAAAAAAAAACAAACCCAAAACTGGAAGCCATAATCCATATACAAAGAACCTGTAGGGTTGAAAAAGAGAAAAGAAAGAAATATATAATTAAAATAAAAACATAAAAATTCAAAAAAGTAAATAAGCCTTGGCATGACACAAAACCAAGGAGCCTTCAAAGATGCCATTTCTGTTAGCCTTCTACTGCTGGGCGTGTAGTCTACCCTTAACAGTAGTTTGTTTCCTCACTGAGACTCCCTTGGAGAAAACTCAACTTTCATTTGCGAGTGGTTATTAACTGGAGATGGCTTCTGGGTTAGGGATGGAGGTGTGTGTTCACGTCTTTCAGCTCTAGGACCCCAGCTGGCGTAGACCTGTGCAAGCTGCCTCAGTCTCTGTCAGTTCATTCCTGTGTCCATCCTGCTGATTGAGACAGTCTTGTTGCCTCCGTGTCCTCTATCCCCTCTCGCCATTATACTCTTTCTGCCTCTTTTTCCTCTAGGTTCCCTGAGCCCTGAGGGAAAGGATTTAATGGAGACATCTCATAGGGCTAATGTTCCAAGTTCTCTCACTCTCTGTATATCATCTGGCTGTGGGTCTCTGTATTTGTTCCCATCTGCTGCAGAGGAAGCTCCTCTGATGATGGCTGAGCAAGGCACTGATCTATGAGGATAGCAGAATGTCAGTGGGAGTCATTTGATTGCTATGTTCTTTCAGAAGAACAGTAGTATTTGGTTTTAGTCTAGGTTCCTGGGTTATCTAGTTTCAGGTTCTTGGTCACCTAAGTAGCATCAGGGGGGTTCCATCTCATGGAGTGGGCTTTCAGTTAAATCAGATTGTCTTAGTTTGGGTTTCCATTGTTGTGAAGAGACACCATAACCAAGACAACTCTTATAAGGGTAAACACTTAATTGGGACTGGCTTACAGTTTCAGAGGTTCAGTTTATCACTGTCTTAGCAGGAATCATAGCAGCATGCAGGCAGACATTAGTGCTGGAGGAACCAAGAGTTCTATATCTTGATCTGAAGACAGTCAGGAGGGGGACTCTTTTCTGTAGGAAGCCAGGAGGAGGGTCTCTTCCACACTGGGTGGAGCCTAAGCACTAGGAAACCTCAAAGCCCTCCCACACAGTGACACAGTTCCTCCCACAAGGCCACCCCTATTTCAACAAGGCCACATCTCCTAACAGTGGCACTCCCCATGGGCCAAGCATATTCAACAGTGGGGATATTGGTTGGTCACCCCCACAAGCTTTGTGCCACCACTGCACTAACATATCTCACAGGCAGGAGACCATTGTAGATTAGAGAGTTTGTAGCTGGGTTGGTGTTTATGTTTTTTCTTTGGTAGCTCACAGATCTTCCAATACCAAAGATGCAAGCACATAGGAGTAAAGTCTCTGTGTAGGCATCAGTCTGACTTCTCCATTAAAATACAGTACAGCTTTGAAAACTACCACAGTCTTTTTTTTAAAAAAAAAAATCTAATGGTTTAAAAGTTCTTTTTAGAACCACAAAATTATAAAATACAAAATAAGTTCCACTCTTTCTTTTTCTTTTAAGATTTATTTATTTTATGTATATGAATACACTGTTGCTGTCTTCAGACACACCAGAAGAGGGCATCGGATTTCATTACAGATGGTTGTAAGCCACCATGTAGTTGCTGGGAATTGAACTCAGGACCTCTGGAAGAGTAGTCAGTGCTCTTAACCGCTGAGTCATCTCTCCAGCCCAGTTATACTTCTACTTATTTCAAGAGGGGAAAATCAGGGCAGAGGGAAAATTAAATCAAAATCAAAACCAAACTGTATAAAAACGCCCCACAGACTCGCCCCTGGGCCAATCTGTTGGAGGTAACTCTTCAACTGACATTCTTTTCACTCAAGTGACTCTGGATTTTGTCAAGTTGACACCAGACGTTAACTATGACATTGCTTATAGAGTGATTACTCAATTACTTATTGAGCTCCCAGCCCTGGAGGTGCCACCCTGAGACTGGTGATCACATTACTTTGAATCTCTGGTAGGGGCAATGCACACGGCAAGAGTATGCGGTGAACCAAACCTCACTTATCTCAGAAGCCAAGAAGTAGAAGAGAAAGAGGGGCAGCCAGGGTCCCACAGTCCTCTTTAAGGGAACACTCTCAGTATCTCTCACAAGACCCTACCTCTGAAAGGGTCTACCGCCTCCCCAGTGATCCCATTCTGTGGGGATTGAGCCATGGACATTTCTGAGACACTCCTCAAACCACATTAGTGTAACTACTTGGGGGTAATTTTACCTAAAAATGGTGTAAGGCTACCACTGTAGCAACAGCTTCTCAACGCTTTGACCATTCAGGAATTGAGTAGAAACAGGAGCAAAAGGCCTCACTTACAAGCAAGTTAAATAAAGCAGAGCTCTCCCTGTGTACCAAGATGTTTAACTGCATCGTGCCAGACATCAGTGAATCACAATCCCAGATAAGTGGGAGGAGGTAGGGCCGAGTACATCTACTGTTTGTACACCGACCTCACTGTTCTGTACAGATGGGACCAGTAGGCTAACATGAAGTTTCATCATCAAGATATCTAGAAATGAGGCAGGAGGGATGGTGGCTCAGTGCTTAAGATCACTGACTGCTTTTCCAGAGGATCTAGATTTGATTTTCAGGATCCACATAGCAGCTGATAACTGGCTATAACTCCAGTTTCGGGGTGGTGGTGGGGATCTAACACCTTCTGCTGGTCCCTATGGGTTCTTCACGCGTACGGTGCATAGACATACATCAAGGCCAAACACATACATTAAAGGAGAAAAAAGATAGCTAGAACATCTTCAATGGAGCCTTAGCAACGTTGCTGAAGGGACTGGTCCCTCGAGATTCTTAGCCAGCTCTTTTACTGTTTGTTGAGTTAAAGGTGTGGGTGCTAAGTGACCTGGAATAGCTAAGACAGAAGCCTTCCCAGTGGAAGGATAACCTCTGGCAAGCATTTGGAGAGCCACAGGACCTCTGCACTCCCTGCTTTCTTACCCTATGTCCTGGTGCTTCTGAGATCCTCATTTCCTGTTTCTTGGAGCAGCCACACAACCTGGGAAGAGCATACATTTAAAAAAAATAAGCTCTTATTTTATTTTATGGGTATCAGTGCTTTGACTGCATGTTTATCTGTGCACTACATGTGCACAATACCCATGGAGGCTCAAGGAAGGTGTTGGATCCTCTAGAACTGGAGTTACAGACAATCGTGAACTGCCATGTGGATGCCGGGAATCAAACCCAGATTCTCTGACAAAGTAACAAGTGCTCTTAACCACAGAGCCATCTTTCCATCCCATATTAGTTTAAAATTTTTTGTTTGTGTATGTACCTGCATGCGGGTATGTGTACTAGAGAACAGGTGACCCTAGAGACCAGAGGCCTGAGATCCCCTGGAGCTGGAGTTGTAAATAAGATTTTGAACCATCTGATGTAGGTGTTGGGAACCTCATGTGTCCTCTGGGAAAGCATCAAGTGCTTTTAACCACAAAGCCATCCCTCCAGCAAAATGGGACATTTTTGTTTTTTTAAAGAAAAAGAATACCTCAGGTCTGGTGAGGTGCTCAGCAGGTAAAAGTGCTTGCTTCAAAGCCCAGTGACCGGTTTGATCCTTCATCGAACCCGCTTAAAGGTGGAAGCAGAGCCAGTTGCAGCAGGGCATACCTTTAATTCCAGGGCTGGGGAGGCAAAGGCAGACAGATCTCTGTGAACTCAAGGCCAGAAGGCCAGCCTAGTGCACATAACAAGTTCTAAGATAGCTAGGTCTATATATATAGTAAGATCCGGGCTGGAGAAAGAAAAGAAGCAGAGAAACTATCTTCCCAAAGTTGTCCTCTGACCTCCATGTGCATGCTGTGGCTCACAAACCCCCTCTACATACATATTACATGCAGGGTGCTCGCTCAAGCACACACACACACACACACACACACACACACACTAATAATACAATAAAACAGGATATAAAAGCATAAGCACAGAGAATGAAAGCGTAGCTCAGTTAACCCAGTGCTTGCGTAGCATGCATGAGGCCCTGGCTAGATAAACCAGTTCTCAGCACCTGGCATGATTGTATATACCTATAATCCTGGAACTTGGAAAATAGAGGCAGGAGGACCAGGAGTTTAAGGTCATTCTCAGCTGCATAGTAAGTTGAAGCCAGCCTAGGATTCATAAGAACATGGCTCAAAAAATTTAAAAATATGAATGTGAAATTAAGGGTGTCATACAAGGAAGAGGTCATTAATAAGGCCCCATGAGTTTCACAGTAATTATGCCTCCAAGCCTGCTAGAGATTTAGAAAGCCTCTTCCGGCCCACTATATTTCTGGCCATCTATTCTTTTGGAGGACAGCATGGAAAAGAACCAAAGTCCATGGTATTCATTTCTGCTGAATGGATGGCAGAACTTCAGAGCTGCCTGGGTCACAGAATCCAGACTCTCCGGCTCATCAAAGGCCAACTTTGAAACGAGAGAAGCAACTGGACATGGCAGGAACCTATCTGGAAAACATCCGGGTTATTATGACTGCTTTCCCAGCATTCTCACACTGATTACTCAGAAGTTGTTCACAGCGTACAATGCAGTGTGGAGAAGAGCCAAGCTCAGCTATTTATAACTTTCTATAGCAACAACATGGCCCACCCTACCTTTTTTTTAAAAATAATTTTCATTTTATGGGGCCTGGGAGTATAGTTTAGTGGTAGAATAAGTATATTCTGCTCAGCATGTATGGGGCCTTGATTTCAGACCCCAGTAGCTAATAAATACATAAATAGATTGTTAATGAGATAGCCTCTGAGCTTCTTGTCCCGTAGCCAGGAGTGACAGAGCTATGTTTATGTTACCTTTCCTGGACTATGAGCAGATCTAACGAGATCTGAGTTGATCTTGGCTGTGCTTTGGAGGGCCCCTGGGGGAACAGGAGTGGATGCAGGTAGATGAGTAGGGGGCTACAGGAGTGGCGGTGAGAGATTTTATTAGTCTTGACACTGAGGACTTCTGGGTTTGGAGGGAAGAGTCAACAGATGATGAATTAGATGCAGGGCGGAGACTGAGGAACAGGAGGAAAAAGAGAACTCAAAGTTGTTTTTAAATTTTGCCTGAACTACTAAGTGAAGTTCCAGAAAAGACAACGATAAAGCCAACCAAGCGCCGGTTTGGAAAAGACAAGAATTCTCTTTTGGGGATCGACAAAATTTGACCAATAGGCGTGGGAAAACTCTGTTAATTAAGGTTGAAGTCCTTCATGACTGGATAGCCTCTGGGGTCGGCACAATAGGGAGACTCCCTTATATCAACAGGGCTTCAAAGCACCGAAAAATTCCCAGGCAGGACTATGGTGGATAAATATGCCCCAGTCCAGCTAATTTTTAATAAATAAATAAGGAGGAACTGTGACCCTCCTACAGCTGAGGGCTGATTCTGTGAGACCCCTCCTTGCCACATATAGCAACGCCTCTCTCCAAGTTCCTGTTATGCCAGAAGTCCCGCCCCCAGAGACTGAAGATGAAGCTGCTGATTGGGCCAAGTTGCTGACAGACTTGGGGGAGGGGTTTTGCTTTATCTACCTGTTGGCTTGTAACAAAGAGTTCATTAATGATGGCGGCCTTGACTGGGGAATTCTAAGTCCCCCTCACATGCCTCTACCTGAGGAAGTCATGTAGTTTTAGTTAGATTACAGGACCAACTTCCTTCCTCCTGATGAAACCTGTTCAGCTAGCACCTGAGATTCCTGAATTGCTTCCCCATGCTAACAAGGCATTTCAGGTTCCCTAAGCCTTCAGTCAGTGTCCTTTGCCCATCCTGGATGTTCCTATTTTCAGTTCCCCAAAACTTTATAAGCTTCAATCACCCTAAGTAAAGTTTATCTGCTCCTGATAGCTGGTCCTGTTGTGGTTATTCACATAAGTACTCACAGGGCTTTTGACCCCCATGTCCCGTGTATATTGTGTTTTGACCGACCCGCAAATGGGCAGTAAATGGTAGACGGGAGCAGGAAGTTCCTGGTGGGTTATTATTGTATAGCAGGGCCTTGTGTACTCTTAGCAAGCACTCTACCACTGAGCTGTGTCCCCAACCACTATTTGTTTTAATAAGAGTGGAGGGTTTGGTGTGTGTGTGGAGATGGCTCGGCTGCTATGAAAGAGTACTTGGTGCTTTTGTAGAGGATCCCTGTTTGGTTCCTAGTATCCACATCGTAGCTCACAAGCTCCTGTAATTCTACTTCCAGGGGATCTGCTGCCCTCTTCTGGCCACTATAGGCATCAGACAGGCACACACTGAGCAAACATATGCTGGCAAACACTCATAAACATAAATAAATCTTTGTTATTCCTAATGCAAAGGGTCCTGGGCCTGACTCTAGGAGGTGAGAACTTGGCCACTTACATGTTAGGTGAACTCAAAATGATGAAGCTGATGAGCAACACAATTTTTGAGACCAGTGTACAACCCTGAGCACATATTTTGATTTCCAAACATGCTGTCCCTGGAGAAATTGGAAGTTTTGCCAAGTGTCCTCTTTAATTATTTTAAAATGAAGTTTCGTTTTCTTTAACCCTTTGGTAGAAAAGACAGTTTATTTTGTTTACATTTTCCATACCTGGGCAATAGGTCTCTTGGAATTGGAGCTACTATGTGGGTGCTGGGAACTGAATCCTGATCCTCTGCAAGACCAGCAAATGCTCTTTCCCACTAAGTCATCTCTCCAGCACCCCCAAATAAATCTTTTAAAAACTAAGAGCCCTCATTTCCCTGGCCTCCAAATGACTAGCATCCTGCCTCTGCCT
>JADRCD010238784.1:0-18560 GCA_019843815.1 Montemys delectorum
TATGTGTTAGTAATAAACATTTCCTCATGCTCTCAGTAACCTCTGAGAATCACAAACTATCTCCAGCTAAGTTGTAATTTAAAATATCACATATATTATCAGTATCAGAGCAAACAAGAACATTTCCATGCAGGATTTATGATTTCTGTTTTAAAGAATTACAATGGATTTGACCTATGTAAACTATCAGTTTCTCAGAAGTCCAAGTTAAAACAAACAAATAAAAAAAGCAAGAAAGATTCTAATGCACAGCTAAGCTGCAGTAAAACATTAGTGTGTGTTTCTTGTTCCAAACTACTATAAATAAGATAGGAGACAGCAGACAAGTCGACATAAGACCAACTGCTACCAGAAGACAACGAGGCTGTTTTCCTGCAAACAGTTATTTGATTGTTCATGCTATGCCTTCAGAAAGCTAAACAATCTTTCCTCTGAAATTTTAAGTTAAAATGTGAAGACATGACCAGGTATTCAACTGAAGAATTCAGCAGAAAGAAAATGTAAACTCTCAAAAGATCGCACCCACATATAACAAAATAGTAAGGCTAAGAAACAATTAATTAAAAAATACCCAACCTAATTAGTTAATCATAACAATTTTATGCTGAATTTGTAAAATGCCCAAGGATAGTATTATTGCTAGTTATTTCTGCTTTTTAGTTAAATCTGAATTTTTATGCATGTTGAGATTTGGTCTGTTGCCTCACATTGTAATGAGAAACCCCCAAGACCTGGTTGCCCCAGAGATGAGAAGAGTCAACATGTAGACCCAAGTGATGCTTTATGACCTTGCCCCCAAATTATTTCTGATTAGTAAATAAAGATGCCTACAACCTATTGCTGGGCTGAATTGAGACAGACAAGACTTTGTGTTCCTGGTCTTGGTGTCAGAGAAGACCATGAAGGGAGAGAGGAGGAGACAGAGGAGGAGAAAGGCACCATGGTTCAGGAATTCAGAAAGCATGGCCCTGACAGCTCGTCAATTGGAGTTAAAAGCAGCCCAGATGAAACATAATAAGTAATAACTCAGAGTTATCCATAGGAAAGTAGATTCTAATAGTATAGAGGGTAGATATCTGCCCAGCTCTATTACTGATTAAGGCTTTTTGTAAATAATAAAAGTTGTGTGCCTTTTATCCGGGAATTGAATGATCAAAGGCAGGGTAGAAGCCCCAGATTAGGATTAAAAATTTCTACAACATATGCCAGTAATTTTAGTTGTATATATTTTTTATATTAATGTGAAAAAACTGAATCCAGTTAATATTTAAATATAAAAATGTCTAACTTATTTGTAGGACGTTGTCACCAATCCAAAAATGTAACTTCTGAGACACCTGCTACAATGCTTAAGGAAACTCAAACTCTACACTAGACAAAATACTATCTAAAACTGTCTGCTACTATGAAGCCAGAGAAGAGGCCAGTAGTTACAACAGCTAGAGGTAGGCAAGAGATCTATTTAAAAGATGGGTGGTGGCAACAGATTTATTTATGGCACTAGAGTTATTCAACATCACTGGTGATAACTCTATGCATTTGGCCATGTGCAACATTCACACAACTCTAGTCAAAGTATGTATATGCATGTTCATAGCAGCACTAGTCACAAAAACCAGAAGGAAGGAAGTCATCCCAATAGTCACCAGTGACTGGGTATATACAGATTTAATACAGAACATAATAGAACATTCAACTACAGAAGTAAAGCACTGATACATGCTACAACATGGATGAACACTAAAGTCACTCAAAGGAAAGTGAAGACATAAAAGGTCACAAGATTCCATGTTGATGTAATATTCAAAATGGGTAAACCCAGAGAATGGAGATTGGTAGTTACCAGGGTGCTTTGAAGGAAAGAAAAAGAGAAATCCCTGAATACATTTGGAGTTTTACTTTTGCAGTAACAGAAATGTTTTGTAACTAGATAAGAAGTCAGTTACCTTATACTGTGAATGTACCAAATGCCACAGACTGTTTAGTTTATAGCAATTAACTTAGGAGATACAGGCAGGGGACTTCCTCAGGTTTGGGACTACCCTGAATTAGACACTGAATTTCAGGTGAGTCATGACTGTATAGCCTAAACTCAAATAATAACAACAATAACAATAACAATAATAATGTAGCAGGAGCTGATATAGTCCTGGACATACACCTACCTTATGACCTATAAATTCAATCTGAGCTAAATATTTCAACAGATATGCCCATGTTACTAGAGTAGCACCTGAAAACCACCTTGAAGACCTACAAACCAAATCAGTCACATGCCGAAAGACTACCTACCCTAGAAGACTGAGATGAATTCAGATAGGATAAGCCAAAGGATTTGAAAAGAGGTCCACTGTGACTCACTCTAGGAAGAAAAGCACTATGTACTCTTTTAAAATATACACAGAATCTCAGTCATTAGATGCTAGGTTCCTTGGGGTTGAAGATCTTGTTTTGGACCCTCTGAACCAGGTGAATTTGAAACTTTTCAGGTTAAATTTACAGCTAAAGTTAAGTTCCAAAGCAATCTTATTACTAAACATCTTATATACAGAATATTGTGCTGTAACTAGAAGAACAGAAATCTCTATTTCTCCATTTAAAATTATATATAATCATTACCTAATGATAAAGTGACAATTTTATCCATTAATCCCTTTATAAAGCCCCCAGAAAACTCTCTCTAAACTATAATGTTTCAATACAAGAGAGACATGTGTTTAAAGGTCTAAGAAATTATTAAAAGATAACATCTTTCTAAGAAATGCTGCTGGATGAACAGGAAGAATTAAATTTTATATATGAAGTGCAAAAAAGATTGAGTATTTTTTCATGCTTATTAAGAGGAAAGTAGAAGAAACATACACAAAGAATACTTAAAATTTTATTGCATGAAATTTTAGGTAGGTAAAATTAATCTACAGTGACCGAGAAAGCAGACCAGAGATTTTCTTGGGGGGAGGGGGCAGAATCAGAAGTGATTATTAACTACAAAGGAGTATGGGGGGCTTTGGAGGTAAATCAATCCTGTCATGACTGCAGTAGTTGTTATACATTTTAAAAATACATGTGTGTGTGTTTGTTCATATGTATGTGGGATTGTGTTTCCTGGTGTGTACGAACACATGTGTGATGTATACATGTGGAGGCCAAAGGACAACCTGTGTCATCCTCAGAATACTGTTTACCTTCTTTGAGACAGGTCTCTCACTGAACTAGAGATCATCATCCAGCTCAGGGATCCATCCACCCATCCTGGCTTTCCTGGCATTAGGAATACAAATGCATCAAACATTTTCACATGTCTGCTGAGGATCAAACTCAATCCTCACGTTTGTGTGGCAAGCAATTTACTGACTGAGCCATCTCTGAAGCCTCAGTATATACTGCTTTAGAACATACTGGGAAATTGTTTCAACTTAAGTAAAGTTAGGAGGGAGATGTAGACACAAAACTGATTATAGTAAAGGGAAATGTTTATACTCAGGAATTCTCAAAAAAAAAAAAAAAAAAAAAAGGTACACATTTTCCACATTTGGCAAATAAAGTGCCAAGGTGGGTTGGAAGGTAAGACACAGAAAAGAAAAGTGGCCAGTCCCTGTAAAGGCATCCCTGGGGGAGGATGGACTAAGGCAAGACTAGCTAGCTTGAGTAACTTCAGCAGTCTCCAGAATATGGCGGAAGATCCTAAGTTGTGTGATTCCTGGCTCTGGGGTAATTACAGCAGGATACAGGAGGAGTTGGAGATTAAGGGTTGACTGGTTTGCATATTGGGAGGGGGAAGTTGTTACTGTTTAGTTTTTCACTTTACCACTGAAGTATACCATCAGTCCCTCAGTGTAGTTATAAGATACAATGATTCCTAGAGATCTACTATAGTGTAAAAGTAAAACAAGACCAAAATAAGGTAGCAGTCATAAAAATGAGAAGCCAAATTTATATTCCCTAAGGGAAAAGTATTTAAATCCAAAGCATCTCCTGGCCAATTTATCAGAAAAGAAGAAAATACTTAATACCCCAAGTCATTACAGCCATTTAGCTGGTTTTTAAGACTCTAGAGACAATGACTCTCCCTCCTTTTCTGAAAGAACTACTCTACAACCTAGAAACCACATTATGTGTGTTCTTATCAACATTCTTCACATCCATCTCCTGATCACTGAATGAAAGTTTCTTTACGACAATACACACAGGGGAGTGTGCATTGAAATAAACTAGCCAGAACATGACAAAAGACAGGGCCAGAGAGAGAAAGGGATGAAGAAGAAAAGAAACTAAACAAGAGCTTAATACGAGGTTTCCTTCTGACTTACGTCTACTGTTACCCTCTAAGGTAATTTCCTTCGCAAAGGTGTTAGGGGTTGGACTGTTTCCAGAGGTGGTGGCATGAAGAACTCACACTACCCTTCCTATTTTAGGTCTAGACACAAAACAAGTGAATGATATTTACAGCCACAATCGTACTATGACAGTATCCCAGAGTTGGGAAATATGGAAATATATATGAAAATCCTGTGAGAAATAAACAATTGTCTTGAAACATCTAGCCAATAGGACATGAGTTTTTCTACTTCACCAAAAAAGTCAGATAGATCACTTACTTCCTAAAATCCTTGTACCAATTTATACTACCATAAGGAATACACAAGTGTTCTCGTCACTCCACATTCTTGCTAATATCTGGTACTAGTCCAAAATTTTGGTCTTTGCCAGTTAATGTCAATGTATGCAGCACTCTTTCCCAAGTTAAGCTGGCTGTAGTATTGGTAGACACATTTAATCTATTCAGTGTAAGAAAACATCCTTCTAAATTTGCTACAAACTTTTCTTTTTACAACAAAAGCTGAGTTTTATCAAATAAATCTTTTTCAACTAATCATATAGTCTTTCTCATTTAATAAATTAACAAATTAATAAATACAGCTCAAAATGAAAGAATGTTAGACTAATTAAATCCTTCTAACAAATTGATGAAATTTTATTTCACTTTACCGAAACAGAAACAAAGACATAGAAATTTAATTAGTTGCCATAGGTTTAACCAACAAACACCCAAACTGGCATTTAAAACCAATTTGATTTTGTGACCTATATTCTAATTTTTTATATTGGTTCTTTTTCCTGTTGTTAGTATCACTGACTGGGTAAACTATAAAGAAAAAGGCTTATTTAAGTTCACAGTTCAGGTAATGATAAGCAGAGCCCCAAGGCAGTACTGGACCATGGACAGAATGTATCTCCTTCGATCTTTTCTTTCTCTTCTTATAAGTTTAATCATGTACTTCCAGACTGGTGATTTTATCTAATATTCTAATTACCTTCTTAAGGCCACAGCTCTAAAACCATAGTTGGGTTAAATATCTTTCCTTACAACAGGCTAAAATACTGATTAAACTCCAGCAGGCATTTCAGATAGGACAAGCCATGTTCCAACTATGGTATGTGTGTGCATGTGCTTTCTCTCTCCACTCCTCTGTTCCCTTTCCCTTCTTCACCCCTTCTCTCCAGATACCTGTTAGGCCAACAGTTCTCAACCTGACTCTTTTGTGGAGAAGGGTAAAATGACCCTTTCACAGGGGGATAACCTAAGATCATCGGAAAACACAGATTACAATGGTCTTAAAACATTATGATTCATAACAGTAGCAAAATTACAATTATAAAGTAGCAATGAAAATAATTTTATGGTTGGGGTCACTACAACATGAAGAACTGTATTAAATGGTCACAGCATTAGAAAGGTTGAAAAATACTGTCTTAGGCACTGAGAAAATTATATAATTTCTGAAATGTTTCTAATGAGCTTCCTCATCTATAACATGAGGCTATTAGTTTGTTTAGTTGTCTTGAATAGTAAATAAATGAGTACAATTCTCTACAATCCTTAAAATTCTACCTAGTACATAAATACTAAATGATGTTACAAATATTAACAACAGAAGGTCGAGAGATGGCTCAGCAGTTCAGAGCACAACTGTTTCCCGAGAGACCTGAATTTGAATCCCAGAACCCACATTAAGCAGTTCACAACTACCTGTAGCTGGAGCTCCAGTTTCCATACTTCTTGGCACCTGAACAAGTTCACATACCCTATCCCCAAAATACTTATTTTACAAAGTTAAATGTTAACAATATTTTCTTACTTTCATATTTGCAAAAAGGTTTCATTTAAAATTGTGATTATTTACACCTAAGCTTCATCTTTGGGGGCGGGGGGGGGGAAGTTCATCTATTTTAAACAAATCATTTTAGTTTCATTTTTTGTTTTTAATTGTCGCCTATGCAACCATTCCTAGTTCATTAATTTGACTCTTACTGCTTTACTAATTCTATTTTCTTTGTATCTGTTTTTCTAACATTAAGTAGAACACTCAACTCATGTACGTACATCAAATAAATGGTTTTTATTTTTTAAGAGTTTTGTTGCTGTGCTTTTAATCTCAGTACTTGGGAAGTACTGAGGCAGGTGGATTTCTGAGTTCGAGGCCAGCCTGGTCTACAGAGTAAGTTCCAGAACAGCCAGGGCTACACAGAGAAACCCTGTCTCGAAAAAACAAACAAAAAACAAAAAAACAAAAACAAAAAACAAACAAACAAAAGTATAAAAAAAGAATTTTGTTACTTTTTGGTTTTTGAGGCTGAACACTTATCATGTCCAGCTCTAAAGTAATTTGTAGACTCCACTTTTTTGCTACTTGATCTTCAATAAGTAGGAGAAATATGTCAAAATCACCTACCATAATAACAAACATGCCATTTTATCCATTTTTTTGTTTTATGTGTTTCTATTTTATTTATTTTGGTTCTTTTTGTTTTTAGATGAATTCTCTCTAAGTACTCCTGGTAGTCCTAGAACTGAGAGAAATCATCTTGCCTCTGCCTCCAGAGTACTGGAAGTGTGATTAAGACATGGGCCACCACACCAGGCTGTTTTGTATAGTTCTAAAACATGTTGTAACTGACTAGCAAATAAAACTATATTTACCATAACTAATTGTTTTGTTTTTTTCTGATTTATATGCTATAACTAAATCTCTTATCTTTCTTTTTTGTGTTTAGATATCTTTTCTTAACCCTTTGTTTCTAATCTTCCAAGATTTATGTTAATGTATCTTGAAAATTTTTTTTTAAGTATCCCACATTACTACATATGGTAAATAGCATACTGTTGTAGAAGCTTTAAATTATAACTTTGTTACAGCTTTCTAGTGGAGACAGGGGATCCTGAATGCTGAGATTATAGGCATTAGCATGTCTAATATAACCTTACAAAAAAAAACTGAATTTATCAAAATGTTCACAAACTGGGCTGGGGAGATAGCAATGATACAGTGGCTGTCTACTCTATATTGAGGTCAATCCCCAACACTGCAAAATAAACAAGTTCAATAAACTCCTCTCTTTGAATTTTCAGGCATGGCTTAGCAATGCAAGTACTCTACAATAGCAAACTAGATAAAAAGAAAATGCATGGGTGTCTACTGTCAAGTTTGTCTTCTTTATTCTGTGTTAGCCTCAACCTTCACACAGAACAGATGTGTCTTTGCTTTAGAAAATGTCAAGCATCACATTCAAGGTCATTAAGGAGAGAAAGAGGATTGTAAAGGCATACCCTTGGAAATTAAAATTTTGATAGTTGAGAATTTAAAACACTTGGATAATTCACTACAAATAATATTTATGAAATATTCTAGAAGTAAAATATAAAGGTGATCTGACAGAAATCAGGAAGAAGGCTGGGCAGTGGTGGTACATGCCTTTAATCCCAGTCAGTACTGTAAGACTGAGGCAGGTGGATCAAGGCCAACCTGTTCTACAGAGCTCCAGGACAGTTAAGGCTACACAGAGAAATCTTGTCTCCAAAAGCAGGGAGAGGAGGATGAGGGGTAGGGGAAGAAATTGGGGGAAAAACAAAACAAAAGGAGAAACCCAATAGGGTTTCCAAAAAGGAAGCTCCCCTTGAAAATCTTATGAACAAAATCCAAAAGTGATGGAATTGTGAAAATCATGTAAGAATATTCCCTAGAATGAGATGCCTCAAGACAGAAAAGATAAGTATCAGTATTAATCTGTAGAAATCCCCAAACAAAACTCAAGTTAGGTTATTCTGAATTATTAGAAAGAAAATTCAAAAAAATCTTGTATCTTTTGTGATTTCTCAGCTACAATATTGGAAGCCATAAGACAAAAGTAATATCTTTGAATTTCTAAGCTAAAGTGATTTTCATTCAGATTTTATTTTGAGTTTTGTGTGTGTGATATGTGGTATATATGTTCATGTGTGTTGGCCAGAGGTTGACACTGGGTGTCTTCCTCAACAGAGTTCCCCCTTACTTTTGAGATAAGGTTCTTCGGAACCTGACGCTCACTGCTTCCACTCTCTCCAGGGACCTTCCTATCTCCATCTCCCCAATGATGGTGTTACAAGCAAATGGTCCAGGTTTTTACATGAACTCCAGGTTTTTACATTGAGTGTACATGAACTCAGGTCCCCATGATTAGGTGACAAGCACTTTACTAACCGAATCATCTCTCTGGCTCTTTACTTTAGAATTCTATAACCATCAGACTGCCAAGCAAGTATAAAAGAGTTAATTTTTAGGTTTGCAAAATCTTGTTTGACAAAAAAAAAAAACATAATTTCTATTATATTTCTGCATTCTTATAGATGTGTAGTTTGTGGCTTCTATTCTAAACTAAGAATGAATCCAAAATATAAAAACTAATAGCATATCCACCAGGCTTGTGTGAACAGGCTACATTTGATTCACCTCATTAACTTCACAAGCTGCATTTTCCCGATATAAATGGAAATCTTTAAAAGTTATATACAGATTATAAAAGAAACTTTTAGAAAAGCAGGCCAACAACCCCAAAGTCCCATCCTCCAAATACAGCATCATTTGTATAAGCTGAGTTCATCATCTCATCTACAAATTTTGATTCAATGCTGTCACTCCAACCACTACATTAGAGAAGTAGGAAAAGCACATGACACAGCCAACCACATTTGGAATGGCTTGGAACAGAATGCTACTGTGTCAAAGGACACTCTGTATTAGGCAGTGAGCGTACAAGGAAACAGGTCCCTGGAGCTCTGGAGGTGTCCTTCCAAAGCTAGGTTAAACTGCTGCTCCAGCTCCCCAAAAGGTTCACTTGACAATCTTACTAGCCTAAGGGTCCAGAATGTTTAAACAAGGAAAAAAAATGTTTGTAAAAACCTTATGTGTTTTTAAACTCTAAATTACCATTCTTTTACTCAGTCAGCAATACTCAAATGTCAGGGATGGCATCAGTAAATACACTATTACACTACTCTAATTATTATGGGTGGTACAGTAGAAGGTATCATAATTTATTCTAAGAAATGGGGCTATTCTTATCTTTAAAAAGTAATGGAAATTTTCTTTAAATTAGTAAACAATATCAAAGACAATTTGCTTAAATTATTTATCCAGTATTATCAAGCAAATAAATAGGAATAATTTTTAACTAAATGAAAACCTTTTCAGTTCCATAATTTAAAATATTTTTTATTTCTTAATTTTTTATAGTTTGAGAATATCATTCATACATGTAATATATTTCAACAGTTACTTTTTTTTCACTCATTATTTAGTGACTATTTTCTTAAGCCAGGCACCAAAAGTAAACCAATTAGAGGCTATGTGCTTATAGAACTTGAAATCTAGTGAGGATCTAGACACCAGTGAATGCAATTACATCACAAGAAGGGAACAGCAGAGGACTAGGGATGTGGCTCCGTCCCAGTATGTGTGAGGACTTGGAACCCATCTCCAGCTTGAAAAGAAGAAAAGGAAAAGAGAAAGGGAGAAATACAAATTCTATTATATTCTTTGTTTTATATTTTGAAACTGGGTCTTACTTTGTAGCCCTGGCTGACCTAGAATTCACAATGTAGACCTGCTAGACCTCAAATTTGCAGGAATCCTCTTGCCTCTGCCTCTTGAATGATATGATTATAGGTATGCATGTGGACCTCAGTTCAACTTGACCCTACCACACAGGTAAAAAGCTGGAGGCTGCAGCACTCACCCGTAACCTCAGTGCTTCGGGAGAGGGGAGAGTTGGAGACATTCAGAGACTCCGGCAAAAGGATTGATTATTAATACATATTCCAGGCTAGCCTGTCTCAAAACAAACATAATAAAAAAGCAAACCTGTACTACTTATTCTGCTATTGTTCTGATAAAATACCACGATAAGACATAGACTTATAGAGAGAGAGTTTGTGTATACTGTTCAGAGAGTGAGTAGAGAGGCCATCATGGCAGGTAAGCACGGCAATAAGCAGCAGGTACAGCAGCAGCACAAGTAGGAAGCTGAAACATCACCTCTTTAACAACAAGCTCAAAGCAGAGAGAGTGAACTGTTAGTGGGCACCAGGACTTAAACTCTCAAAGCCCACCTCCAGTGATGTACTTCTTCCAGCAGGCCGACCCTCTTAAACCTCCCCAAACAGCACCTGGGGATCATGTGTTCAAATGCCTGAGCCTATGGAGGACATTTCTCAGTCAAACCACTAAAACTCCAAAATCAAACAACAAAAAGAGAAACATGGAAGAGGGAAGAGGGGGTAGGAGGACAGGGAGAGGAATCTGAGAAACGAGGGTTTGGGGATTTCTAACATTTGAGTACCTATATTACCTATATTAATTTATTCCTCAGAACTACTCTAAGAAGGTGATATGTGTAACAGATGCTTAGACTCTACCCAGTGCCCCCCACCCAATCTCAGCTACATTTGGTGTGAGACCTGATCATATTACTAACTTCAGGTATACTAAAAAACTCCACCGGCCTTAGCACTGGTTAAGGTCTAAGGCAAATGGGGCAACCATGGGCAATTTCACTGGTTATATGAACAGCATAGATTCTCTAAAACTTTTGCTAGAAATCTTGGACTACAGTCTGCTCCGTGAAGTGATGTCAGAAAGAGCTAGCAGCATTGCATCTAAGACTTCATGATAAAAAGAATGAAGCCTGAGGACTTTGCAATTAAATTCTTAGAACTCAATTTGAAAATCAAGCAGTCTAGTTTCAGAACAAAGAAACCTTTAATCACTGCATGATATTTCCCAAAGCTATCTATACCAACAAATATCACTAGGATAGAATCTAAATGCAGGTCAAATATATCACCTACAACTCAACTCTCCCCTCCCCCATCCTTTCTTTTTTTAAACTATAAAGTGCCGAGATTAATTTAGTTTGGAGAAAAGTCAAGAGGGACATGCAGAAAGATCCATGAAGAGATAGTTAGCTACAGACAACAAAGGTAAATGTTTCTAACTGTGCTGGATAGTTTTATGTCAACTTGACACAAGCTAAGTCATCTGAGAGGAGAAACTTCAATTAAGAAAATGTCTCCAGCACTTGGAAGGCAGAGTCAGACGGCACTCTGAGTTACAGGGCAACCTGGACTACAGAGTGAGTTCCAGGACAGCCAGGGCTACACAGAGAAACCCTGTCTCGAAAAAAATGTCTCCATAAGATCAGGCTGCAGGCAAACCTGTACAGGATTTTCTTAGTGACTGATGGGGGAGAACCCAGTCCATTGTGAGTGATGCTATCCCTAGGCTGGTGGTCCTGAGTTCTATAAGAAAGCAGTCTGGGCAAGCCATGAAGACTAAGCCCGCAAGCAGTACTCCTCAGTGGCCCCTGCCTCCAGGTTCCTGCTTGAGTTCCTGTCCTGTTTTCCTTAAATGATGAACTGTGATGTGGAAGCATGTGTCGAATAAATCCTTTCGTCCCCAGGTAGCTTTGGTCATGGTGTTTCATCACAATAATAGCAATCCTAACTAAGACACTAGGAAAATAACGAAAACACAAAAAACTCTTTTGAATAATTATTTCTTATAAACATTTAAAATAACCTTCTTCACCAAGTTAGTTTTTTAAGACAAAAATACTTAAAGTAACCCCTTTCACGTGAATACAGTTACTGAATTTACATGCAACTTTTTTTTTTACTTCCATTTTAAAGTGTGTAATGGAAAGAACACAAAGCAAAATCTTCTAAACAGTGCCTTCTTTATCAAATTCTTTAGATCTAAATAAATTAACATTTCAGTTCTATAATGATTCTGGGCATGATGGCATAGGCCTGTCGTCCCTCCCTCTGGATGAAGGCAGGAAGACTCTGAGTTTGAGGTCAAACTAAACTACACAGTCAGTTCAATTGAGGCCAGCTTGAACAAAATGGTAAGGTCTCATCTCAAAAGAAAAAAAAAAGAATTCTACAAGTGTCTGAAAAATATCCTAAGCTCATCTCCAGCTCAAGAAACAGATGAAGCAAACCCACAAGACTCTGTTCAGTAAGGAACCATCCTAAGAGTGAACAACAGCAGAAAGGCAGTAGTTCCTGGCCGTCTTTTCTAATGGGGTAACCATGAAAGACAATATAGAAACATATGTATGGCTTCTTTGTCGAAAGTGTCTCCTATAATGAAGTGCCTTTATGGCTAACCACTGCTGGGCCTATTCACTAGTTGCTCGAGAAACTGCCTCTCGGAAATAGGTAGTTGCCAATGTCTGTGCCTTTGTGTGATTTAACAATTTAAGGGGCTGAAGAGATGGTTTAGAGGTTAAGAGCTCTAGCAGCAATTCCAGAGGACTCAGGTTTGATTTTTATCACCTACACAATAGCTAACAACTATCTGTAACTCCAATTCTGTGAAATTCATGCCCTTTTCAGAAGGTACTGCATGCACATGAAGTCAAAACACACATACACATAAAATATTTTCTAAAAAGTGACTTAATATAAGCTGACTAGCATGTGAACTTATGCATACAAACACACAAATTTTGGTCAGTTTAAGCTGACTACTGAATATACACACACAATTTCAATCACGCCAAACTCTGGTCACATAAAAAAAATGCTGGCCAACACCTTAGGCAAATGCAAATTAAAACTATTCAATATTACTATATACCTCATAATAGCTATAAGTAAAGACTGAAAAATTATTAGGGGCCAGTGAGATGGCTCAGAGGTTAAAGGTACTTGCCATATATACCTAGTGATCTGAGATTCATTCCCAGAATTCATGTAAAGGTAAAACCACAGGGTTGCCCTCGGACCTTCACAAATACACTGTGGCTCATGTATGCCCCTCACACATCCTACACACACACACACACACACACACACACACAACAAAAAATAACATTTAAATTAAATTTTTAATTGGTTAAGATAGTTATGTTTCTTATCACAATAAAAATGTATCAATTTTTTAAAGGATAACCTAAAGTACTGAAGAGATTTGTCATAAAAGTAACCTTAATATATTGCTACTGGGACTATAAAACAAGTATTTTTGAAGAAGTTTGGGAACTTTTTAAAAAGTTAAATAAAACTCTGCATATGAACCAGCAGCTCTACTACTGCTCAGTATCTATCCCCAGAAGAAACAAAAATTATTTCCAATTAAATATTTATATACAAACATTCACAGCAGAATTGCTCAAATATCTTTTATCTGATGAGTGAATAAACAAATTATGAGGGTGGACAGATGACCAAATGGTTAAAGTGCTTGCCCAGCAAGTATGAGGACTGGGAGTTCAGATCCCCAGAAACCCACAGAAATGCCAGGTGGTCATTCCCTGCCACCTGTTAGGCCAGTTCCATTAAGGCAGAGCAAGATGGTCACCAGGGCAAGCTGGGTAGCAAGATCAGAAACATAGGAAGCTCTGGGTCTGACTAAGAGATCCAGTCTTAAGTAAAATGAAAGGTCAATTCAAGTAACATCAAATTCAGTACACGCACAATGCACAAGTATAAATACACATCAGAGAGAGAGAGAGAGAGAGAGTGAGAGAGGGCAAAAACAAAAGTTGTGCTCTCTCTGTACAAAAAATCACCTACTTAAAGGATGGATGGAACTACTAAAAAGGCAGCATCATAGATACATCTCAGAAAGCATTATTGTGGGTAAAAAGAAGCCAGACATGTGGCTATGGAAGTTATAATCACATTTATATGAAATGTTCAAAAAGCCAAAATATAACAAAAGAAAGCAGACCAAATTGTACTTAGGTGAAAGAGGGTTAAGGGCTGAGGAAAAGGAGCGTGCACAAGTGAACTCGAGGTTGACAGAATGGATGGTTGTGAAGGTTCAGTGGAGTGGTGAGTATAAACTGTGTCCATTTGACAGCCCTCATGGGACTGTAACCTTCCGTGTATTCATCTTTTATTGTATTTTAATTATAGATCAAGGAAGCTTTTCAAAAGCTGGATTAATTAGATCTCAAGTCACTAGGTATGTGATCTAGAATTCTTATTTTCTCACATTACACTTGTACACATCTTGTTTTCAAAGCAAGCTCTCATGATGAACTGCAGGTATTGGGCTTCCATGCTGGAAAAAGGATTATAAAGTCATCTCTCCATTGCTACTTGCTCTATCTCACGAGGTTACTGTAAAAAGAGATAACTCATGAGAAAGTTCTTTGGCAGCAATAAAGTATTACACAACCATATAGAATACTTACTCAAAAAGTAGATTTTGTTCACATTAACAAATTGAGACTCTAGTAATCTTGGTTACCCAAAGTCAGTCTTTGCACAGAAATAGAAACAGTTGTCTATTCAAACGTTATCTTTTAAATCTCTCTCCAGAGGCTGCTTCCTGGGCCTCTTCATTTCCTAGGTGTCTTGGTGTATTATCTGGTGTTATCTGCACTTTCGTTTTTCAAAGGAAAAACAAATGTCAGATGACTATGGCACAAGACATTCACTTCCCATTACGAAGAAAAGCCAATACCATGAAAATTCTTTTGTTAAGTGTGTTTCCAAAACGGTAACTGACCTTTTTCTCCCTTTAAATATCAGTTAAATTTCTTGCCATTTAATATTCAACCCCACACATTGTTTCTAAAAGAAATCTGTATTATTTACGGGGTGGATAATGTGAAGAATATCAAAGCCTATAAGACCTGTGTAGTGCAATCATCTGATACTTGGGCTTGGTGCAAAATTTGACACTGTTTCCCTTTTACTATTACTGTACAACTGAGTTCTCGGCTATACAGACAAGTTTGTCTGATACGTGACATTTGGCCTAGTTACATGTGCAAGTTTCCACCGCGCATTATGGAAGACACAACAATATCTTCTTCAAATACAATTCCACGGCTGAATTTAACCACTGAGCTAAGCTTCTATATATCTGACAATTCTAAAGAGTTACTGTACCAGCAACAGGTACTGCAATCAGAAAGAAACAAAGCCTGCAATAAGTAACACACCACACACACACACACACACACACACACACACACACACACACAGAGCTACCGTTTTCCATTAACAAGAAACTCCTTTTCAGTAACAGGTGTAAGAAGGGAAAGAAAATTCGACAGCAAGTTCTAACAAGAGTCCTCCTCGAGTCCGGTCAGTGGTAACCCTAACCACTTCGGTTTCGCCTTTCCCCTTTGATAACAACTAAGGTCGCTCGGCACGATAACTGCACAGCTCCAATTTTAGTTTCCAAGAAGCCTGACAGACCGGCAGCCTGCCCACTCGCTCCTCCAGCCTCCACAGTGCTCCGCAGGTTGGCCGAACGCGCGGCAGTCTGCACAAAGCCATCGGAGGGCTGCCGATCACGGGGAGACAGCAGCTCCCGGCCCGGCCCCGGAGGCCTGCGGTGAGGTCGTAGCCCGAGCAGCGTGCGGACCGCCAGCCTCCGGAGGCCGCGGTGCCAGGGCGGGGGACGCGGCGCGTGGCGCGTGCCGGGCATAAACAGTCCAGCGAAGAGGGCAGGGGACCGCACGCCCCGCCCGAGGCCGCGACCCCTCGGGGGCCCACGACGCCTTACCTGAACGCGCAGTCGGGGTCGCGGGCGTCTCGTCCCGGCGCGCCTAACCCGCTCCGCTTGCTGAAAAGCTTCTGGAACAGGGTGGGGGCCATGCTGGCCGCCGCCAGACCGGGGTCGCTCGGCTGGGAGCTCGCCAGAGGCCCCCCGCTCCTACCGCCGCCCCGCCACCCCCATGGGCGCCTCAGTCATATGACAGAAATTAGTCACTTCAAACGGCCACGGCGCGCGGGGCGGAGCGCGAGATCGAGGTCGCGGCGATTGGGTGGCAGCGAGCCGCGTCACGTGGCAGCAAGCTGAGCGGGGGGCGGGGCGGGGGTGGGGAGGCGGGGCCGCCTACCATTGGCTGGCCCACGGGTCAGTCACGCGGCCTCTCACGGGGCGGGGCGTGCGAGGGCGCGCGCGGCTGGGTGGCAGGGGAGATCCTCTAGGCGCGGCTGGGTGGCAGGAGAGAGCCTCCAAGACCCAGGCCCGCCTCTGGCCCTCTCAAGCTTCTCCAGCTCTAGGTGGAGACCCAGGTCTGTGACTTGAGGTGCGGTTTCCATTGACACTCGCATTTAGTCTCTAGGAAGATCTAGCGACTGGAGGCTCGGGCTCGATCTCCTTGGTAACCAACCAAAATCACAAGCAAAACCAAGAGAGGCAAGAAGCCGTAAAAAAAAAAAAAAAAAAAAAAAAAAAAAAGCATCTATCTAAAAATATCTAACCCTTTATGCTAAGTATTTAGAATTTGAAAGACTGCGGTTAGAGAGCTAGGTAGTTAGGGGCCTTGGGTTTGATCCTCATCACCAAACAAGAAGTTTGTTTAGCAAAATGTCTAAGGGTGGCAAGAATCAGAACTTCCATGAAACAAAGCTATATATCTTAATATCTGGGTATGAGGAAAGGAGGAACTGTAACATTGTAACCAAATAGCAAGACTGCTCTCAAAATGGAAAATACAGCTCACGAACATCCTTGCAGTCTTATCAAAGCATCAGTGTTCAGATCATGTTTGTCATCCGTTTACCAGGATGAGGGATCTCATACAGTGGAATGCAGTTCTCTGAGAAATGTGGATGTGGGGAAATATTGGTGTATGCTTGGAAAGCTAGATAAAGATGCTTGAGAATTTCACCAGACACAGGGACCAAATCTTTAAGAAGTTACCAGCTGATCTGTAGTTAAAGAAAAATAAATAAGTAGCCCTAACATGGGATAAAGAAAAATTAGCAGAATATTTTTATATCGTTAATAATTTGTCAATGGTCAGCATGTTGAACTCTAATGTTACAAGACTTTTTTATATATTTATTGAGACAGGATTTCTTTCTGGCCTGGAGGCACCAAGTAGTCTAGGATGACCCTTCTGCTTCATCTTCTTTGATAGAACTAGAAATCACAACCTTACATTCCTTTGACCATCCTTTAAGTAGATCCTGGGAATGGAATGCAGGTCCTCATGCTCACATAGCAAGCACTTCATTCCCCAGAGCTAACTCCCCAGCTTCCAAGCTGGAGGAGGGAGAAGTCTCCAGTTCTCTATTCTGTCTTCATTGTTCCAGTACACAAGACATTTTAAAGCACTAATTGTAGATAATTTAAAAGTGAATTTGCAGCCAAGCAGTGGTGGCACACACTTTTAATCTCAGTACTCCGGAGGCAGAAGAAGGTGGATCTCTGTGAATTTGAGATTAGCCTGGTCTATAGAGTGACTTTCAGGATAGCCATGGCTACACAGTGAATCGAAAAAATGAATTTGCTCATTGTACAAATTTGAGTTCTGTATACTGGGGATCAACATTAACAACAGAAAAGTTAATTTTTTATAGGCAAGAAGACCATAAATGGTAAGGTAATTTCAGACAGTGATTGGTGTTGTGCAGTTAATGAACTAAACAATGAAATTATGTCACAGGAAGGTCTTTCTGAGAATGTAGTGGCAACAGATTTTATTCATAGGTCCTTTGTAAATTGCTCATTTCAAAAGTTTCTGGGTGTGGTGGTTTGAATAAGAATGGATCCCATAAGTTCATATTCTTTTTTTTTTCTTTCTTTTTTTTTTGGTTTTTTGAGACAGGGTTTCTCTGTATAGCCCTGGCTGTCCTGGAACTCACTCTGTAGACCAGGCTGGCCTCGTACTCAGACATCTGTCTGCCTCTGCCTCCCAAGTGCTGGGATTAAACGAGTGTGCCACCACTGCCAGGCTAAGTTCATATTCTTGAATGCTTGGTCACTAGAGAGTGGAATTGTTTGAAAGGATTGCAAGAATTAGGGGGTGTGGCCTTGTTAGAATAGGTGTGGTCTTGTTGGAGAAAGTGTATCACTTGGAGTTTGCTTCGAGGTTTCAAAAAGCCCACACAAGGACCAGCTCGCTCTCGCTCTCTCTCTCTCCTCTCTCTCTCTCTCTCTCTCTCTCTCTCTCTCTCTCTCTCTCTCTCCTCTCTCTCTCTCTCCTCTCTCTCTCTCTCTCTCTCTCTCTCTCTCTCTCTCTCTTTGCTTGAAGATAAAGATGTAGCTCTCACCTACTTCTCCAGCACCATGCCTGCTGTGCATGCCACTATAATCCCAGCCATAATAAAGGACTAAGCCTCTGAAACTGTTAGCAAGCCCCCAATTAAATATTTTCTAACAGTTCTCATGGTCATGGTGTCTCTTCACAGCGATAGAACAGTGAAAATGGCTATATATTTTTTCAAGCAAAATATTTGTGACATTCTTAAATGTGGAAAAAAA
>JADRCD010238785.1:0-30313 GCA_019843815.1 Montemys delectorum
CCATGTGCTCTCCTTATGGCTTATGGATGGGCAGCTTTTCTCCAATCGCTTCCTCCCTGAAGCTTGCTGGAGTGCTTTTGGGCTTCTCCAGGGTGCTCATCTTCTCTGTCCAGCTCCATCTTTCCACAGGAGGCTGCTCACACCACTTGTCTTCTAATCTCTGACCCAGCAGGGAGGGAGCACAGCTGCAGGACCTTTAGCCTGTGGCTTTCTTGCTCATCTTGCTTGGGGATAGCTTTGGTTTCTTTTACCTGCAACATCTGCTTCCTCTGTCCCCATCTGTCCTCCAGCCTTAAAAGGGGAGTTCAACACCTTCTTTCTTTATGTTTCTCTTATTTCCTTGGCTCTAACCAACAGCTAATCTTACAATCTTCTGTCTTAACTAATATTCTTTGAGCCTCTTTTCAGTTTAGTCCCACATCACTCAAGTAGCTGGCCCATTGTCATCTTCTTGTATCTTCTGACACAGTCTCTCCTCTCTGCTCTGCTTTGACTTCCTCACCAAAGCTTCCCTCAGAGTCTTCTCTGTAATCTTCCTCTTCATCTTCTGAAAACAGGCTATCTTGTTTTCTCTTCTTGCCTAGGAAGCTCTGTTCTTCTTTTCACCTCTTGATACCCCGTCCCCCATTTTATTTTCTCTATGTAGTCTGTTTCAACAAGGGCCTGCCCTTTAAAACAGTGCTCACTCTACAGAGCACAGATCCCATTGCAATACCCTTCTCCATGGCCTTCATCTCCCTAAGGAAGTTATTGTGATCATCCTCAGTGCACTTCCTGCATGATGGCATGGTGGAATGTGTCCTCATTATTCTCACAACTAGAGAATTATTTGCAGTCAGAATTTTCCATGTTTTTGCTGCTTGTGGCTGCTATTCCAGAGGTCTACAGCAGTAGCCCCCCTTTGCCTAAGTCCTTTTCCCTGTTTTCCCTAAATAGGGGTACCTCACATATGTATTATAATCAGGAATGTTGAAGCATGTGTTAGAAGGCTGCTAAGGCATCTTTTTGACTATAAAAACCTTTTCTTGTAAGATTCCAAGGAATTTGCATGTTTAGATCTGAAAAAGGAGAGTGGCCATGCAGGCTTAGGCTGTAAGAGTTGGTGCTGTTTTACTGCTCTTTTGGAAAGATCCTTTAAATAGAATGATTACTGTAATGTATGCCAGCTACTTTCACAGTAATTGGGATGGCAAGAGTCTCAATCAGACCCAGAGTTGAAGGGCTTCATTCTTTTCCCAAATCTTATCAACAACCTTGGTCTTTCTTTGTTTTCTCAAGATAGTATTTGTCAGACAATAGTCTCTTTGACTGAGTAAGGATTTAATAATAATATTATCTAAAATAAGTATTTATTCAATTGGTCAGCTTTAGAGTGTTTCTGTCATTTATCTAGTACTAATTTTAATATGAACATTTATGTAGTATTTTGTGTATAGACTTATGCTCTCTTGGAGTTACCTAGGGTATAGCCCAAGGAATTTCTTGGTCATATGACAACTCTACATTTCACAGGCTGAAGAACTACAAAATGAGTTTGAAGGCTTCTAGGCACTCATATGTACCCATCAGCAAGATATGAATTTCAGTCTCTCCCTGTGCATGATTGATCTTTCCTGATGTTAGCCAATCATTGTGATGTGGTTACTCATTATGCTTTGAGTTTTCCCTGTCAGTCATAAGCTCATGTGCTCACTGGTTTTTTAAAAACCTTTCTATGAGATTGCCTACTCAAACTACTACCTATTTCTATTTGAGGATTGATTGTTCTTTTCATCAACATCAACATATTCATCTTCTTCCTCCTCCTCCTCCTCCTCCTCCTCCTCCTCCTCCTCCTCCTCATCATCATCATCATCATCATCATGATCATGATCATGATCATCATCATCATCATTATCATAATTAAAATGAATCTCATTGAATAAGATTCTTCACTGTGCTCTCTGGTTACCTTTTCATCTCTATGGTAAATTCTAAGTCCTCCCGACAGTGCAGATGCTTGCACCCTACAGCATAAAACAGGTCACTATGCTATCACTGTGAGACATGAATAATGGAATGTTCCTCCTAGCCAAGGTCACAGCCCTTGCCTGCCTTTTCCTAGAACCTGTGTGGCCTCTGTTAAGAAAACATCCTTTCATGACTTCATAGCTCTAACTAAAGCCCCTTTAATTAGACTTAATTATCTCAGAGTTGATTGGTTCACTGTAGATACTTTCTTGAGGTTGACTGAGTCCAAAGACTTAAGATGGTCTCACATTAGAGGTGAAAGTTTTGGAATTCTGTTTAGAAAATGGCATGCCCTATCCATGTTTTCTTTTTGTTCTTGTAAATGGGTGGCTGGAGCTTGAGTCTGCTTTCTCCTGCCTGCCTGTAGGCCTCTATCCGTACCATCCTGTAGGTTATATGCACCACTCTCTAAGCCAGTTCATTCCTGTGTATTAGCTGTGTGCAACATTGTGTGCCTGGGCTAGGTGTCTTATGGAGGCTGCCAGTCTGGTGGTCTTCACCCACAGTGACTAAATATGTCTTATTTGTCCAGGGCTCCTCACATTTTTCAACCCTTAGTCTCCTCTGACACTGTCCTGTCCCAGAATCAGAATGTAGACTGCACAATGGCAGGAAGGTAGCCCAGGCTGGGGAGTGTTCCAGCTTTGGGGGCTGGAAAGAGAGTATCTGAAAGAAATGTTTGTGAGAAACAATTCAGCAGAGTTTAATAAAGTTCAAATGGTGGTTGAACTATGAAGAATTTGTTCAACAGTCTGTGAACTATGAATCCCCAGCAAAAGTCTTTATCAGAGACTTTTAGGACAGTGAACAAATAAGTCAGTCACAGTTGGATGTGGTGGTAGACATTTGCAATGCTAAAATCAAGAGACAGAGCCAAGCATAGTGTGGAGCAGTGGACCATACCACTAGGCAGAAAAATTTGTAAGGTCGAGCAGATTCAGAAACCCTGGTAATCCTCCTGAGAATGGTAGGCTTTTACATTTCTACCTGACCACGTGTGTTCCTGCAATAGAACATGCAACCACAACACCCCACAGAGAAGACTGTAACATTTAGTCATTTGGGAGCATATATCAAAGCTGCTTAATATGCAGATGAGGCATCTCTAACACTTCAGAGCAAGCCAATAGAAATCGTGTGCCTTTACACCCCAACCCATCCTAAAAGGTACATAAGAGCACATACACAAGGAATAGTGCACAGGAGCTATTTCACCGAAGACTGTTTAGAGTGACTTCTTTGTAGAGAATTCTCTATGGAAGCTTTCATCAAAGTCATTCTTACATTGTGTCCCTGACCTTGGCTCCTAACTGATCAATTCAGTGGCCTTAGAAAAGGACTCGAAGTTTGACATGACCTGGCTACCCCTCCTTCTCTGAGAGCTACAATTCTTTGGCCCCTCTGGCCAGGGTACAGCCCTTGGATAGGGCCTTGTACACAGTCTAAGGCAGCATTAGTCTGTGATTTCATAATCAATCTAGTCTACATATCCATTACCAGACAGCCTGGGCTACAAAGTGAGACTCTACCACAAGCACACAAAGGAACAACAACAATCATATCAATCAACTGTTAGGGTCAGAGCCTGGGTGCTCTGACAGACCTAACAAGCCTGGCTTGGCCAGCAGTCCTTAAAAAGCAAATTTAAAGAGGCAAATTCATAGTGACACAAGACAAAGGAGGTTTAGTCAATGTGGCCACATAGAGGAGAGGTACCAAGTTATCTAGTGGGCTCCCAAACCCATAGGTGGAATTTTTGACATGAGATTTAAAAAGCTATTTTTTTGAATTGATAGAGCTTTGCAGCCAAAATGTGGTCCTGCCTACCATTGTCCCAATGCTGTCTGACTCCATTCTGTCCTGCACAGTGGTCAGAGAAATCAGTAATCCTTCTCTGGAATACAGATTTTCTCTGAAATGCTCTGGGATTTTGCATCTATCAGCAAGGTGTTACTAGGTAAATGGAAATTCACTGAGCAATGCTGATTAAATAGTTTTTAGCCAAAGGAAGTACAAATGTCTGTTTGGAGTGTCCTTGTTTTTTGTCAGGCAGTCTGGAAACAGTTCTCCAGTTGGTTCTAACATCCAAGCATTGGGGTATAATAGGCCTTTGTCTGAGCAAATGCCATAAAAAGGAATACAAGTCGAGATCAAGTTTAGAACACATCCAGTTAGGGTCAGGAGACCAAGCATTAGAAGCATTTGTCTATAACATTTTTGCTTTGGCCACATGGGTAGGAGCTTTCCTGAGCTGTTGCCTCCCCCCTCCCTCTGCCTGAGCTCCAAGGAAGGCAAAGCTGACACCTGGGACTGAAGCCTGGTGGAGCTAAACAATTGCCTCCTGCTTGGCAACATGCTGAATGAAAACAAATATGCTTGCCTGAGAACTGAATCTCCCAAGAACTTGGTGTCTCCACATCTGCAGCTGTATTTACGTTATGCATATGTTATGTCTGGATATTTTGGTTTCATTTTTGTGCCTGCCTATATAAGCTCATAACTCCCCTGAGTAAATTGAAGCCTTGATACAATTACATGCCCTCCTGTCTCTTTGTTCTCCACTCGTTTGATTCTACAGGTCCTGTCTAACCTCTGGTCTGAAGTAACCCTCTGACCCGAGTGGAACTGCTAACCGGCTTCCACAGAATGGTGCCCCGGGCGTTCAGCTCAGACTCAGGCAAAATGGATTAAGGCCTACATTGTCGGTATACAGAGCTCTGCCTAAAGAAAAAAGGAACCAAAGAAAAGGATGTAGCCATTCCACACCATAAGAAATTAAGGCTAGCACTGGCCATTGTGTAAAAGTCCACGCAGGAAGGCTGCCAGGCTAGGCAGAACCCATACTGACCCGGTGTGAGATTCACCTAGGGATTTTGATAGTGGAAAATGAGGTCAAGCGTGTCAGAATGTGGACAAGCCATTCAGAACAAAGGGCGTTAGGGTTGAGAAAAAAGCATTAGTGAGCCTGTCAGAACATATAGAGGTTCACTGTCCTTGGCTGGAAGGACTGACCAAGATTAATAAGAAATCTTGGGAGAAAATCGGAAAGGCCCTCAGGGATAATAAGGTGGATGGATTTCCCCTCCACCTTTGGGGGCTTGTCATGCATATCATGAAGAAAAATGAGAAAAATAAGCAGAAGGAGATTTCAGAAAGTGAACTGAGTCTGACTAGCTCCAAGATGACAAGAACAGACTCAGAAACAGATAGCTCTTTGGCAGATTCCAGGACAGAATCTGAGAAAGACCAAAAGTGCTCCTCAGGCACAGATACAGTGACTGAGCAGAGTCAAAATTCTTCCACAAAAGGCAAAGTCGTTAGGTCTCATGGAGAAAGACAGTGCGCATACACAAAGTCTGCCCCCTCCCGGATAAGAGACAGGACTCAGAGGGGTTCTCATTTAAGTAATGCAGACCTTGCAATTAAGCTACAGGAATTGAGTGATGAGCTTAGGGAATTTAAGATGCAGGCAGGCAGAAGGAAAGACAGCTATTGGGAGGCGGGCCATTCGTCCTTAGAGAGGGTGTTCTGCCAGGCTCCAGAATGGACAGGACATTTCCAGGTTGCTAGTGTTCCCAGTGGTGGAACACCGGGATCAGAATGATGACATATACAGACATTATCAAGCTTTAGATACTAAAATTATTAAGGATTTAAAGGAGGCAGTAACTCAGTATGGCCCTAATGCACCACCGTTCACTCAGGCTTTGTTGGACAATATCATAGATTTTTAAACTAATGCCGCAGAATTGGACTATATTGTCCTGAGCTACACTGCAGGCTGGTGATTATTTGGTCTGGAATTCAGAGTGGCGGGAAGCTAGCCAAAAATTAGCAGCCCAGAATGCCCGGGTCAGGTAACCCAGATTGGGACTTGGACATGCTTCTTGGGGAAGGTCGATATGAAGGGAATGCTAGACAAATTGACTACTCGACCGGGGCATTTGCCCAAATTGCTATCATGGCCAGGAAAGCTTGGGTGCAGCTACCCATGAGAGGTGAGGGCAGCAGGAGTCTGACAGGCCTTCAGCAAGGACCAGAAGAACCTTTCCAGAATTTCGTGGCTAGACTGTAACAAGCCACCAGTAGGACGCTTGGGACTTCCTATATGGTTGGCCCGCTTATCAAGCAGTTGGCCTATGAGAATGCTAATTCAACGTGCAGGGCAATTTATTCTGCCACACAAGGGTCAAATGGATTTATCTGGATATACTGGTCTTTGTGTAGACATTGGGCCTTCATATAATCAGGGTTTGGCTATGGCCACTGCGTTGCAGGGCACCATGATTCCAGAAATTCTGGTGCAAATGCAAGAGAATAAGAGATGCTATTCATGCAGAAGCATTAGCAATTTTAAAAGTGAGTGTCCTAAAAAAAATCAGGAAATGCAGAGAGCAGCAACCTGGTGCTGCACCAAGACTATGTGATCGTTGTAAGAGAGGAAAACATTGGGCCAGAGAGGGTCGAACTAAAAAAGATTCTCAAGACTATACCTGGTAAAAAAAAAAAGGGGGGGGGGGGCCTGGGCCTGTTCTTGAATGAAAAGGCAGTGTATGGGGCCATAAAACTGCCAATAAGCCAGGAAGATCTGTATCTGAGCTCTACGGAGCAGCCCCAAGAAGTGCAGGAGTGAACTTACTCTCCACTTGTCTCACCCTACTAACCCCAGAGATGGGAGTTAAAATTCTGTCCACTGGAGTTTATGGGCCATTACCTTCAGAGACTTGGGGATTTATTATTGGAAAAGGTAGCTCGATTGTAAACAGATTACAGATTTAACCAGGTGTTATTGATCATGATTATCAAGGAGAAATAAAAATTATGGCTTCCTCACCACTCGGTGTCATTATAGTACCCACTTAACAGAGGATTGCTCAGCTCATTTTAGTCCCATTATATACTATGTGTTCTAATGCTGATAACAATGAGAAAGGACAGAGTTGTCTTCATTCCCCTGAAGTATTTTGGATACAATCTATTACAAATAAAATGCTTAATCTTAAATTAATTATTGAAGGAAAAAGTTTTGAAGGTTTAATAGATACTGGAGCTGATGTAACCATTATTAGAGATCAGAACTGGCCCTTAACTTGGGCTGTAACAGAATCCATCACTCATCTCCAAGGGATCGGTTATGCCAATAACCAAAAACGAAGCTCTAAGCTTCTAACCTGGAGAGATGAAGAAGGTAATTCAGGGCAGATCCAGCCATATGTCATGTCAAACATCCCTGTTACTCTGTGTGGGAGAGATGTTATCACATGGGGCTGGTCCTGTGCAGTCCTAGAGAGCTAGCTAATAAGCAGAGGTCCAAACGAGACATTAAAACATACAGAGGCCATAAGCCTCACCCTAATAATAAAGGTCTGAAACATTTTCCATGATGGCCACTATCTTGCCTGCGCCCCATGCTAATAAAATTCAGTGGGTTAATAATACTCCAGTATGGGTTGATCATTTATCTCAGGAAAAAAATAAAAGCAGTTTCTTTGCTCAGGCAGGAACAATTAGAAGCAGGACATCTGAGGGAATCCAATTCCCCATGGAACACATGTATATTCGTGATCAAGAAAAAGTCAGGTAAATGGAGATTATTACAAGATCTGAGAAAGGTTAATGAAACTATGGTAATAATGGGAACATTACAGGCTGGATTGCCATCTCCAGTGGCAATTCCAAAAGGATTTTACAAGATAGTTATGGATTTAAAGGAATGTTTCTTTACAATTCCTTTACACCCTGAGGATTGTGTGAGATTTGCTTTTAGTTTGCCATCTGTAAATTTCACAAAACCTATGAAAAGATATCAATGGACAGTCCTTCCTCAAGGCATGGCTAATAGTCCTATGTTGTGTCAGATGTTTGTGGCACATGTCATTGACCCTATAAGAAAAAAAAAATGGCCAATGATATATACTGCCCACTACACAGACAATGTCTTATTCGCCGGAAAAATTGCTCAAGATGTGCTTTTATGTTACAGAGACCTACAGGTTGCCTTAAATGAGAGGGAGCTGCAGATAGCCTGGGAAAAGGTGCAAACTCAGAATCCGTATAGTTATTTAGGCTTTGCACTTATGGATCAGTTATTCCTCAGAAGATAGTTATTTGTAGAGATAAATTAAAACCTTAAATGATTTTCAAAAATTATTAGGTGATATCAATTGGCTTTGTCCCTACTTAAAACTTACTATGAGAGAATTGAAACCTTTATTTGAAATTCTCAGAAGTAGTTCTGATCCAAATTCTCCTAGATCTTTAACTAAAGAAGAAATGTCTGCTTTACAGCAGGTAGAAAAAGCTATTGAGAATCAATTTGTTACTTACATAGATTATTCTTTACCTTCGCATCCATTAATTTTTAACACAACTCATGCCCCTACAGCATTGTTATAGCAGAAGGCACCTCTTATGTGGATACATTCTAGGATCTCTCCTAAATATAATGTCTTGCCATATTATGAAGCCGTGGCTCAAATAATTGTGCTTGGTAGGAAACAAGCACTGATTTATTTTGGCAAAGAGCCAGATATCATCATTCAGCCTTTTACTTTGGAGCAAGATTCCTGGTTAAAACAACATAGCACAGAATGATTGCTTGCTCAAACAGGATTTCAAGGAACTATAGATAATCATTATCCCCAGGATAAACTGATAGTTTTTAAATGTGCATGGAGTAATTTTTCCAAATATAACTGAGTTGCAGCCTTTAAATAATGCCCTTGTGGTATTTACTGATGGCTCCTCTAAAGGAAAAGCTGGATATCTCATTAAAAATCAACAGGTAGTTATAGAGACTCTTGGTCTCTCAGCTCAATTAGCTGAACTAACAGCAGTTTTAAAGGTATTTGAAGCTGTACCTGATGCCTTTAATCTCTATACAGACAGCTTTTACATATCCCAATCAGTACCATTACTGGAGACATGTGGTACATTTAAGTTGGACACCCCAGCAGGAGTCCTATTTTCACAATTACAAAATATCATTCTTGCACGAAAAAATCAGTTTTATATTGGTCATATACAGGCTCATTCTGGTCTATCTGGGCCATTAGCTAGAGGTAATAATCTCATTGACAGAGCTCTGGTAGGAGAGATTTTAGTTTCAGATCCTGTGGCCTTAGCTAAACGGGATCACAATAATTTCCACCTATCTAGCCAAACTCTGAGGCTCAAACATAAAATTTCCAAGTGCAAGCAAGAATGATTGTTAAACAATGCCCTAAGTGCATTATTTTAACTCCAGTACCACATTTAGGGGTGAACACGAGAGGCCTTATGGCCAATCAAATTTGGCCGATGGATGTAACTCACTATGCAGAGTTTGGAAAACTTAAATATACACATGTTGGCATTGATACTTGTTCAGGATTTATGTTTGCTTCCCTGCAAACAGGAGAAGCCTCTAGAAATGTTATTGATCATTGTTTACACGCCTTCAATGTTATGGGCTTACCCAGAGTGATTAAGAAGGACAATTGGCATTAATCATAAGACTGGAATCCTATATAGTCCTATGGGACAGGGAATTGTAGAGCAAGCACAACGCACACTTAAAAGCTGGATTTTGAAAACAAAAGGGGGGAGTCTGTTCCCTCCGAAATCTACAAAGGCACACCTTGCCTTTGTACTTTTTATTTTGAATTTCTTGTAGACTGACATCAAATGTCAGTCCACGGCAGACCAACACTGGCATCCTAACACTTCAAGTTCGTATTCCATGGTCAAGTGGAGGGACCCGCTCACCAATGCTTGGCATGAGCCAGACCCCATTTTGGTCCGGGGCAGGGGGTCCGTATGTATTTTCTCTCAGAAAGAGGATGGAGCATGCTGGCTCCCTGAAAGACTGATCCATTATGTGGACTCAGAACCAAAGACTTCTTAGCAAGTGTGCTTAAATGCAGTAAAGTTTTTTTTTCTCTTTCTTTCGTTTTCCCTTATTCTGAGCTGACATGCTATTTCTGCCAGCTTTGAATGTGTTGCTTCCCATTTTATCTGGAAAACTGCTTATTCCCAAAGCAAAATAAACAATCCTATACACGGGATCATGCCTGGAGCAAAGAAGTTTTGGCTATCTCTGCAATATTTGCATTCCAAAAGCCAGCGCCACCCGAAGTCACTGGCCTGACTTACTCCAAAAGCTGGATCTAAAAGTGGAAATAGAAACATAAAAGAAAACAAAGAGGGAGACAATCCTGAAGGTGGAAGACCTAGGAAAGAAAGCAGAAGTCACAGATGCAAGCAACACCAAGAGAATACAAGGGATAGAAGAGATAATCTCAGGTGTAGACGATACCATAGAAGACATTGACACAACAGTTAAAGAATATATAAAAAACAAAAAGCTCCTGACACAAAATATTTGAGAAATCCATGACACAATGGGAAGACCAAACCTAAGAATAATAAGTATAGAAGAGAGTAAAGACTCCCAACTCAATGGGAAGCCAAGCATCTTCAACAAAATTGTAGAAAAAAAATTCCCTAACCTAAAGAAAGAGATGCCCATAAATATACCAGAAGTCCAAGAACACCAAACAGATGGGACTGGGAAAGAAATTACTCCTGTCACATAATAATTAAAACAACAAATGAACAGGAAAAAAGGGAAAGGGACTTATAAAGGCAGACTTATCAGAATTATACCAGATATCTGAAAAGACAACCTAAAAGTCAGAAGAACCTTGGTAGATGTCATAGATAACCTAAGAGAAGAAAAAAGCCAGCCTAGGTTACTCTACCCAGGAAAACTCGTAATTACCATATGAAGAAACCAAGGTATTTCAAGGCAAAACAAAAATTAAACAATATCTTTTCACTAATCGAACCCTAAAGAGGGTAAGAGAAGGAAAAGTCTAACACAAGAAGGGAAACTATTTTCAAGAAAAAGCAAGGATTTAAACTTTTCACAACAAACCCAAAAGAACAGGAACACACAAACATGATTCCATCTTTAACAACAAAAATAACAGGAAGCAACAATCATTGGTCCCTAATATCTCTCAACATCAATGGACATTATACCCCCCAAAAAAGACATAAGCTAACTGACTGGATACTAAAACAGGACCCAGCATTTTGCTGCATACAGGAAACACACTTCAATGACAAAGACAGACATTACATCAAAGTAAAAGTCTGCAAAAATTTTTTCCAAGCAAAGGGTCCCAAGAAACAAACTGGAGTAGCCATTCCAATGTTTAAGAAAATAGACACATTTAAACAAAAGTTATCAAAAAAGTTGGGGAAGAACACTACATACTCATCAATGGAAAAGTCTACCAAGATGAATTCTCTTTTTTTCTTTCTTAAACTTTTAGTACAAGATGAACTCTCAATTCTGAACATCTATGCCCCAAGTGCAACAGCACTGACATCTGTAAAAGAAACATTACGAAAGCTCAAAGCACACATTGAACCTCACACAATAATATTAGGAGACTCAACATCCCACTCTTGCCAATGGACAGATGATGAAAACAGAACCTGAACAGAGACACAGGTAAACTAAGAGAAGTTATGAACCAAATGCATTTAACAGATCACTATTGAACTTTCCACCCCAAAACAAAATATTATACATTTTTCTCAGCACCTGAGGATAGCTTTGAAAATTTGACCATTCAGTCAAACACAAAACAAGACTCAACAGATAAAAAACATTGAATTAATCCCATGTATTCTATCAGACCACCATGGACAAATGATGTTTTTCAATAACAACAAAACCAACAGAAAGTCCACATATACAAGGAAGGTCAACAACACTCTACTCAATGGTTTGTTGCTCAGGGAAGAAATAAAGAAAGAAATTAGAAACTTACTATTTATTGAAAATGAAGCCACATCATACCCAAACTTGTGGGATATAATGAAGGCAGTGCTAAGACAAAAACTCATAGCCCCGAGTGCCTCCATAAAGAAATTATAGGCATCATACACTAGCAACTTAACAACACATTTGAAAGCTCTAGAACAAAAAGCAGCAAAAATACCAAGGAGGAGTAGATGGCAGGAAATAATCAAACTGAAATTGACCAAGTAAAAACAAAGAATTATACAAAGAATCAACAAAACTAGGAGCTGCTTCTTTCAGAAAATCAACTAGATAGATCAACCCTTAGCAAAACTAACTAGAGGGAACAGAGACAGTATCCAAATTCACAAAATCAGAAATGAAAAGGGAGACATAAAAACAGAAACTGAGGGAATTAAAAAATCTCATCAGATTCTACTAAAAAAGCCTATACTCAACAAAACTGAAAACTCTAGATGAAATGGATAATACTCAACACAGATAATACTTAAGAACATTGAATCAGGACCAGTGAAAGCATTTACACAGTCCCATAACAACTAAGAAAATAGAAGCAGGCATTAAAAGTCTCCCAACCAAAAAGAGTCCAGCTACAAAGGGTTTCAGTACAGAATATGATCAGACATTCAAAGAAGACCTAATTCCAATACTTCTCAAATTATTCCACAAAATAGAAATAGAAAGAAAACTACTCAATTCGTTCTTTGAAGAAACAATTACACTGATAACTAAAGTACAGAAAGACCCAACAAAGAAAGAGAACTTCAGACCAATTTCCCTTAGGAATATTCATGCAAAAATACTCAATTAAATTCTCAAAAAGTAAATCCAAGTGCACATGCAAATGAACATTCACCATGATCAAGAAGGCTTCATTCCAGGAATGCAGGGTTGGTTCAATATATGGAAATCCATCAATGTAATTCAGTATAAATAATTGCAAAGAAAAAAATAAACCACAGGATACTCTCATTAGAGCCTGAAAAAGCCATTGACAAAATACAACAACCCTTCATGTTAAAAGTATTGCAGAGATCAGGAATACAAGATCCATATCTAAACATAATAAAAATAATATACAACAAATCAGTAGCCAACCTTAAACTAAATGGAGAGAAACTCAAAGCAATCCCATTATAATCAGGGACAAGACAAGGTTGCGCACTCTGTCCCTGTCTATTCAATATAGTACTCGAAGTTCTACCGAGAGCAAATAGACAACAAAAGCAGATCAAAGAGATACAAATTGGGAAGGAGGAAGTCAAGATATCGCTATTTGCAGATGATAAGATAGTATATATAAGCAACCCTAAAAACTCTACCAGAGAGCTCTTACAGCTGAAAAATTACTTCAGCAAAGTAGTTTGATATAATATTAACTCAAATAAATCAGTGGCTTTCCTCTACTCAAAAGAAAAATGAACTGAGAAAAAAATTAGAGAAATGACACCCTTTACAATAGTCACAAATAATATAAAATATCTTGGTGTGACTCTATCTAATCAAGCAAGTGAAATATTTGTATGACAAGAACTTCAAGTCTGTGAAGAAAGAAATTGGAGAAGACCTCAGAAGATTGCTGATCCATGCTTTTGGATCAGCAAGATTAACATAGTAAAACTGCCCATGTTGCAAAAAGCAATCTATAGATTCAATGCAATCCCCTTCAAAATTCCATTCTTCACACAGATAGAAGTGGAACTCTCAAATTTACCTGGAATAACCAAAAAAAAAAAAAAAATTCTCAACAATAAAAGAACTTCTGTGGAAAGTACCATCACTGGCCTCAAGCTATACTACAGAGCAATAGTGAATAAAAAAAAAAAAAAACCCACATGGTATTGGTTCAGAGACAGGCAGGTAGATAGTGGAATAGAACAGAAGACCCAGAAACAAACCCACAAATGCTTGATCTTTCACAAAGGAGCCAAAACCATCCAGTGAAAATAAGACAGCATTTTCAATAAATGGTGCTGGTTCAACTGGCAGTCGACATGTAGAAAAATGTAAATTAATCCATTCTTATCTCTTATCTCTTTGTACAAAGCTCAAGTCGAAGTGAATCAAGGACCTCCGCATAGAACCAGATACAATGAATCTAATAGAAGAAAAATTGAGAAAGAACCACATGGCACAGGGAAAACTTTTTCTGGACAGTATCCCAATGGCTTATGCTCTAATATCAACAATAAACAAATGGGACCTCATAAAATTGAAAAGCTTCTTTAAGGCAAAGGACACTCTCAATAGGACAAAACAGAAAGCCACAGACTGGAAAAAGATCTTTATCAATCCTACATCCAATAGAGGACTAATATCCAATATATACAAAGAACTCAAGAAGATAGACTCCAGAAAACCAAATAACCCTATTAAAAATAGTGTACAGAGCTAAATTTTCAACTGCTGAATCCCAAAGTGCTGAGAAGCACTTAAAGAAATGTTCAACATCCTTAGTCATCAGGGAAATGCAAGTTAAAATGACCCCGAGATTCCACCTCCCACCAATCAGGATGGCAAAGATCAAAAATGCACATGACAGCAGATGCTGGCAAGGATGTGGAGAAAGAGGAACACTTCTCTACTGCTCATTGGACGGCAAGGTGGTAAAACCACTTGGAAACCAATCTGGTAGTCCCTGAGAAATTGGAAATAGTTCTACCTGAAGACTGCCCTAATATGACTCCTGGGCATATACTAAAAAGCTGCTCCAACATATAACAAGGACACATGCTCCACTATGTTAATAACAGCCTTATTTATTATAGCCAGATGCTGAAAACAGCTCAGATGTCCCTCAACGGAAGAATGGATATAGATAATGTGACACATTAATATAATGCAGTACAACTCAGCTATTAAAAACAATGACCAGAAAATTCACAGGGAAATGGGTGGATTAAAAAATACCATCCTGGGTGAGACAATTCTTACTCAAAAACCACATGGTATGTACTGACTGATAAGTGGATATTAGTCCAGAAGCTCACAATGCCCATGTTACAATTCACAAATCATAGGGAGCTTAGGAGAAAAGTAGACCAGGGTGTGGATGCTTCAGTCCTCCATTGAAAGGATAACAGGATGATGTTGGGAACTGGAGGCAGGGAGAGACCTGGGAGAGAGAGTTTAGGGTGAGGGCACAGGAGAAAGGTAGAGAGGGTCAGGACATTAAATATAACTATGTAGCAGTGGGGGAGGAGGAACTGGAGTTAGCCACTAGAGGGTCCCAGAAGCCAGGGAAGAGAGAGGTTCCCAGGCCACAAAGATGATGACTTCAGTGGAAATGTGCAGAGAAGTGGTGATAGAACTTGTCAAGACCACCTCCAGTGGATAGAATGGGTGACCTGAAACCATGAAGAAGGCCAGAAGGGCCAAATCAATAATAATAATATGCAACTATTGTGTATTAGGACTGTTGGAATGTAACTAGATTGGAATAGGAAGTAAAGGTGTATCATTTAATTGCTCAGCTATTGAGTTGCAGTTTTAAATAAATGTTGGTTTAGCTGTGTAATTATGGAGACCAACCTAAAGTAAAGAAATACAATTACAGGACTAATTCATTGCTAACATTTATATTAAGAACATAGAATTCAGCTGCACTTCACCTACTGGTACCCATTTACTAGTTGAACCATTCATTTTATACTTTTCCTTTCTCAGCTTGCTCCTTTTTATTAAAATGTTCTTCATAAGGCTTCCCACTCTCTAGGATCATGAAGAGAAACATCTATTGTTTATATCTTGCCCAGTCTATGAGAATCTGTAATACTAACAGAGAACAGAGTAAGACATGGGAAATGGAACAGTTGACAAGCAGACTCTTTTGATATCATTAAGAGACTCAGCTAAGGAAGTGATAGACAGCTGAAGGAAAGAGGGTAAACTTGGAAAACTTGGTAAGGGGAACAGCAGTGCAAGTAGAAGCTCCCTGAAACCAACTGATATCAGAGAGACAGGAAGAGATTTGTTGGCTCCATGTCACTGCTGTACTTAGCCCTAAACACTTGCAGGCACACTTTGGCCCTGGCCTACCTCAACACACCAAACCTTTCCTGTAACTTCCTCTCTATATAGAAAGACACTCCCATGGCATGGCTTCCCACTGCAGGGTTTCCCCAAAGCGGATACAACTGGAACACTAGGTTAAGTCAGGCCAAAAGGGGTGAGGCATGCAGACCCACCTGTCCTGGAGATATGTGACTTTTGGAAAAGTCTTATTCAATACTAACAAGCCAAGGAAGATTCACAGTGCATGGTGAGGACTTTGTTTCCCAAAGTTGAGGTAGGGAGAACCTTGCATGGTTTGTGTGGAAGCCATCCTATATCTCTTCCTCATTCCTGGTGGAAGAGGGAGTAAAGCCTGTGGATTTTGGATCTACAGCAGCTCTAGGAAAGCTGCTTGCCAACCCTTCTCTCAAACATTTTCACCATTATCATATATATATGCATATATATGTATATGTATACATATATATATATGAAGTCTTCAAACAGCTATGCCATTTCCTCTCTTAGTGTGCCTATTTCCTTCAGCTTGAAAACTTCCCTCTTGGATGGGTGGGGTGTGGGTAGGATAGCAAACGAAAGGTGAAAGTACTCATAAGGAAGGTCCAAGGCTCAAGAATCCCCACATTAGGGTTGTATGACAGTGAGAAGGGGCTAAAGGAGAGGGGGATACTTCCGTGGAGCTCAAGTTGCTCAAGCTGCTCCATGGATGCCACTCTAATGAGTGGCCATGGGGCTTCACTGAGCTTTCCAAGAGAGCAGCTGTCAGAGTCATTCATACTCCTGGAAGTAATCCCACCAAGTTTCCCTTTTCCCTAGCCCTTCCTGGCCTCCATGCTAGATTCTGTCCCCAACCCTTGGCTCCAAACTCCTTTCCCAAAGAAAAGAGGCAGTCTGTGGTTTTAAGACATTTAATGTCATGGCAGAAAGTGGATGACTAAAAAAATACCCCAGTTCTCAGGGTGGACATGAGATTAAATACCTTTTGCAGGGAGGAATGTATGAGAAGAAATGTTTATTGGATAAACCCTCTAGAACTTTAGGTACCTCATTAAAATGGTGATCTGTCTTGAGCCTATATGACCACTGGTCAAGTTCTCTACCTGTCGAGGGGCTTTGATATTGCCCCTTATATGACGGGTGGCTACAAATCCATGGGGGACTGCAGCTATGGAGAAAGGCCTCGTATTACAAGCAGGAAAAGCTCCTATTGCCCCTTCAGAGAATCTGGATTTCTAGCCTTAGCTCAACCAGGAAACAGGATACCTTTCAAGGTCTAACAGAGTCATTGCTTGATGGTTTGACAGTGTGTTTGAAAGGGGATGAAGGGTATGTCACTGATACTTACTCATAAATTTTTGATTTTGTTACAAAATTAATGGCATTAAATAAAAAAAAACCCATAATCAATACTATTCAACCTTTAGTAAAACTCACAGCACTCTTAAAGTTTCCTTTATTTTTTTTAAATTTACTTGTGTGTAAATTTAAATTTACTGCTTTGTAAAATCCGCAGTGAGGATAAGTGTATATATGCTTGCAAGAGCCAGTAGAAGCCAAAAAACGCATCAACTAATAGATGGAAACTTGAATTTCTGGGCTTTTGAGCAATCATTTGAGTGGTGAGAAATGTCCCTTGGTCCTCTGCAGAATAACAAGGTTTTCTACTTCTGAGCCCCTTATAGCAATTGTGCACAGTGAAATCATATCTAAGTGATTCTACATAATTGAACATAAGTTATGGGTATAAGTGGCATAAGAGAGGTATCTAACATGGTTAGATGTAACTGGGCAAAGGGCACAGATGTGTTAAGAACAGGAACAGCTGAATGCAGGCATCATAAGATCAGGCCTACAGGAAGAAATTGCCTTCATCTTAGAACATGGCTTCCCCCTGTTTGCCCATCCTCACAGAGCTGTGGCAGTGGTGGAGATGCTGAAGTGTAAACTCTCCCCACATGACAAATGTGCCTTTATGGAGATGAGAACCTGCCACAGAACAGGATGCTGTTGGTTTTGTTGTGCCTGATGAAGAAAAGGAAGGGGTGGTCAGCACGGAACTGTGATGAGACGCTAAGGGAAAGGGGAATGCGAAGGACAGGGGCAGATGCTGCTGCAGCCTCTGTGCCTTCCTCATTGACCTCCACTACACTCTTATGAACAAACTTGGACAGACACAGCTTTCTCAGTGGAGACATTGCTGATAAGTCAGCCTTTTCCTCTTCGAAGACATCCATCATTCCCAAGCACTGAAGCACAGATTTCATCTCATATTCCTCTTCCAGTTTAAATTTTGGAAGGAAAACGTTAACTTTTGTGGCCCACATAATGTCTGGTTTGGTCCAGGCTATTAACTTTTCAAAAGTGAGATCGTTTTCTACCTGGCAAAGGAGAATTAGAGACTTTCAGATTCACAATTGATGTCTTACCCAGAGGGACATAGACACTCCTACTCACAGTAACCTCCTTTGTCATACAAGGCAACAAGTATTCAAATGGATACTAAGAATGAGGTTCCCACTGTTTTATTAGCTTATATATGTCTTCCTTGATGGGCAGAGGCAGTAAGCAGCCCAGGGCAGGAAGACATGGCTGTCCTCTCCTAAATCACTTCTGAGACATCTTTTATTTTGACAGGTGTTCATGTCTGGATGATCATGGTTTAGGTTGTATTTGTTTTTGTAATCTTGGACTAGAATTAGTTTCAAAGATAATAGCTCATTACCCAAGATTTTTCTTATTGACCTACCTGTCTACTCTTCCTCTATGCTGAATAAAACACAATATTTTTTGTCTGTTGTATGACCTCAGAAATTAAATAAATTACTGACAAAGAACATAACATAGATTGTATTTACGGAGGGACCTATTTTCCAACTGCTAAGTTAAACTATTTGACTTGCCATGATTTCATCCTATTAGGTAGCCATTGCACATGCTAAACATGAATTTCTGTCATATGGCAAGAACACAAAGCTTACAATGGACATCTTGGACACAGCTTTGAGCCCAAAGCTCTGTGCTCACACATAACGTGAAGCTGAGTCTATGAATACCACCCCTTCAAACAGAAATAATGAAAATAAAACATTGAGATCAGTTCAAGTGATTAAGGACATCAGGGACACTGGATTCTTCTGGAAGACATTTAGAGCGATGAATGCTGTGGACTGTCCCGGCTCACCTTGCTGAGGTCCACACCCTCATCTGGGAGCAGGACCACCAAGCTCAGCTCCATGTCCTCATAGGGCATTTCCAGTAATCTGGCTGGCACCTCCTTCACATAGCCAAGCTTAAAATTGCCTTCCTGATGCATCATCTGCACTGGTCTCTTCTCATCCTGAGCAGACAAACACATGACATAAAACATATTATTGAGAAATGGCAAGATTTCCAAATGAGCTGCAGGTAATCTCAGGGCTCACAATGAAATTTTCAGCACTCACAATGTAAGCAATATTCATGTTTCAGTACATGTTTTGACAATGTCTGCCTGAGTCTTCCTGATTTCATTAAAAATACTGAATGTCAGCAACTATAGGACTATATCTGTCAGGAAGTCCTATGAGATAAAACAACAATCTAAAAAGCAACTTGGAGATGAAAGGAATTACCTGGTTACAACTCTCAGTTCACATTCCATTTCTAAGGGAATTCAGAGCCAGAACTCAGGCTGAAGCCATGAAAGAATGTGACTTATTGGCTTGGCCCATGGATTTCTCAGCTTGCTTTCTCTCAGAACTCAGGACCACCTGCGCAGTATTGGCTCCACCCACACTGTGCTGATCCCTTTTTCAGCAATCAAGAAAATGTTCAACAAATTTGCCTCTAGAAAAATTGTATGGAGGCAGTTTTTCAATTTAGAGTCCTTCTTCTTTTGATTAGGTCAAGTTCACACACACACACACACACACACACACACACACACACCAAGATCAAAAATAAAAACCCCAAACCAAAAATATTATAATATATATAGACATATATAATTTATAAAGACCATGTTTTATCTAGAAAACAAAATGTAGCATTCAATATTAATATTCCAAAACCCTAGGGTAGGGTATAAATGTTCTACAAAGGCTCATGTTTCAAAGCTTTTGTCCCAAGGTAGGCAATACTAAGAGCTAGCCAAAATTTTAGGAGGTAGGAATTTATGGGAGAAAACTAAATATTTTTAAAGGTGTGCCCCTGAAGGACATATTGGCACTCTAGCCCACTTGCTTTTGTTGTCTATTACCTCCTGTGTGCTGTGAGGTATAGACCCATTCATCATGCATTTCTACCATATTTTACTGCACCAACAAAACCTGGAGTGATTAGGCCAATGGACCCACACTGAAACTTCTGGATTCGCCAGCCCAAATAAAGATGTCCTACTTGAATTTGACTGTCTCAGAGAGTTTGTTGCACTAATGGAAACATGACTAATACTTCATATTTTGATTTCCACCTTTTGTTATGATCATCAATTATATCTATAACAGGAGCATAATCTATTATAAATAACAGAAAAAGTTGCCATGAAGTAGACCAGAATATGTTCATAGTGTTGTGAATAGGACTAAGACAGATACACCCTCTCAGAGAACAACCTGGACAATGGAGCCTATATGCTCAAAGGCTCATGATGGCTCTTAACCTTCTAGTTAGCCTATTACAGTGCAGCAAGCTCAGGAGCACAAAACACTCATAGGCCTAGAGCAGTGATACAGCCTTAGAGCCCATCAGAGAGAAGGGAAATCCCAAGTTACATTACTACAAGATGGGAAGCATATGGACAGATGCCCGTGTATCTTTGTGATGCAGTAACAGTCTGATAGCCTATCCCAATACAGAAAATTCTTGCCAACCATTACAAGTTAGGAGCCATCAGGACAGAGCCTTATGTACCTTTTTGTCATTTATTCCAGTTGGTTCATTTCTCATAGTCTAGCAGTATTTTTAAATGAAGAAATAGACCATCTTGGAAGACTTTAATTAGTGATACAATAAATATAAAAATTTGATACAGATTATGCATGTTAAACTTCCCAACAAAAGTACTCATTCTTATTAACTTTTTTATTGTGTTGGTAATAAAAAGGCTATTGGAAGTTTAACATTCATAATGCTCAAATTGGAAAAAAGTCTATTTTCTAGGGATTGGGTAAATCATCATAAAATCTACTTTAATTCAATATACACTCTAATTCACATGAGATCTTAATCACTCACTTCAGTATTAGAAATTATAATTACTTCTTAATAATATACCAATAATTTAACCAATAATTAACCAATAATTTAAAATGTTTATTTTAATTATTAATACTCTATTATATAAATGTCTATATATTTATTTCTTCTATTTATTTCTACTCTTCCTTACGCTATATGCATTCTTTATATTACCTTAGCACCTCAGTTTTTTTCTTTATTGAACTTAAAAGGAAATTTGCCTTTTAGAAGGAGGTTTAACAAAGCTCATGAGAAAATATCAGAAGCTATAAGGGTTACCATCCATGCACAATATTAAGCAAGTGGCAAATACTCCCTATTCCTATCATTTTTCTACAGAGATTAACCTTTCTTTCAGAAACATAAGTTTCAAATGGTTTTCCTGTTTTCCTGATTTATTTGTTCTGAGCTGAATGCCAAGGCTAGTGCCCCACATAGGCTTTGCAATCTCTGTCACTGGACCTATATATTTATGATTAAAGTTTTCCATGGAATTTCCTCATCACACTGGCATGAAGTTCTAGATACTGTTCCTTACCTTGTTTATTTTAAATGGCATTTCCTTAGTAGATTCTTTGCAAAAAGGGCAAGCCCACATCCCTTTGAAATATAAGGCATTGACAAGAACCAGCCTGGTCTCTAAATCCACTGAGTCACGTGACAACAACTCTGGAATTTTGCCTTTTGAGAAAGCAGAGATTTCATTCAAGTTCATTTTATGCACATGTGAGAAGTAAAGTGACAAATCATGTGTGCAGATCTAAACATAATGTGTTCAAATTTGCTGAATTTAGATAAATATATTAAAAAAATAAATCAAAACAAAACACCTTGAAACAGCTCTGACACACAAGGTCAGGAACATGGAAGGAATATCAGCAAGCTGAGGGTGGAGGAAGATTTGTAAGTCATTCAAGGAAAGCAGGTTTGGGAAAAGCAGATGGAGAAGGAAACAAGAAAACAAGGAGGAAATGTGGGAGGAGCGAATGTAAACCCCTGGGATCACACTGTTTGTTACCATTTTGATTCCATCTGGAATCTGCTAGGAGTCCAGTTTCACTGGAGGTCTGTGAGGACTTTTCCTAGAAAGAGTAACTAATAGAGATAAAGCTCCACACAGTGGATAACACATTGTTGTGCTGCCAGGTACAATGGTCAGAGAGTGAAACTGTGCTCTGCTTGCCTGCTTGGTTTCAGGCCTTGCACGTGAGGGGATCTGGTCTATTTAAACCACCATACTGGACATTTTAGCTGACAACTGATATGGCTTTCGTGAGGACAACAGCAGTGGCTCTGCAGAATCCTCTAGGCTTTCCATGCCAGACTGAGACTAATGAGGTCTCCAGGTTCCTAGACTCAGCAGTTACCAGATTCTCAAACTCTCTACATGGAGACGGTGAGTGGCCAACTGACTATTCAGACTGTATAGTGTATGCTAATCTATTAAATCCCCTTTACAATAGATATTCATTCTGGTCCTCTAGAGAAAACTTACTACTAATACATTATAATATAAAATATATAATATAGAGTTTCATCTAGCATTCCATGGTCATATCCAGTTCTAACATACCACAACATGTCAGAGAAACAAAGGTAGAAAGTAGTATGGGGAGGAGGTATTATTATTTCACACCTTAGATTCCATCCCAGGAACACACAATGAACTTCAGGGTGCAGATTTCTTTCTTTTCTATTAAGGGGTATCCTTTCCCTTATCAGGGTAATCCTTGCTAATTTACAATATCAAAAGAACACAAGAGGTAAAACTCTAATGGGAAATCGGCAACCAATTGATGAGACTAAGAAAGATTTTTCTTCTATACCCTCTGTCTTTTAGAAGAATGTATCTAATAACTCAGAGGCATCTAAATGGTTCAAATATCAGACAATGATCTCAATGCTCTCAAAGTTCAATGCAGGGACCCTTCTTATCTAACATCAAAACATATAACGTTCCACCCCAAATTGTCAATGGAAAACTAGTCTAGTCTCATCAAATATAAGTAAGAGAATAGATGCAGGAACCTTGGAAACAGAAATAAAACTTCTTAAAGGTGGTAAGAACTAAGACTGCACAGATTTTAGGAAAAAGCAGCCACCAAGGTGAATTAGGGGAAGGGCTATTCATGAATGGCCAGATGGTGGAATCACATGATCTGTGATCACTGCAGAACACCCATATTTTCTAATGTAAACTGTTAGACTGGAAATCAGGCTCATGAGTTCTCATCACATTTGCATCAGCCCTCCTCTGTCCTAGGGAACTATACAAACAACTCTGTGTATAAAACCTAAGTATCTGAGTAGAACCTCCATGAATTCACAGAGCTCTAAATTATACCAGGTGATCAAGATAGTCTGAATGACGTTGACTCTGAGATGGCTGTGAGGTCAGTCTGTGGAGCAGAGAGTGGGAATTAAATAAATGACAAAGGAGGAAGTGGAGAGAGGGTAGATGGGAAGGGTAAGAATGTGGAGTGTGAAATAAATTGAAACTCTGACCTTCAGTCTGTTTGGAGACCCATGTGTTTATGTGTTGCCTGGACTCCTCTGCAGCTTCAGCAAAGGAGAGCTGCTCCATCTCTGAGTCATATAACTGAAGACAGGACTCCTTGAAGGTCTTTGGAAAGGAAAGGTTTGGGAAGGTGACATCAAAAAATAATATCTAAGTAAGCTTCCTAACCTTCTCTAAACTATGGCTTTAAGAAAATTAAAATTAAATCGAGTGTAGATATGACTCTAAAAACACTTTTCCATCTGATGAAAAAAGAGAGAGAGAAAACAAACATCTTCAGGTACTGGGCCTTTGCAAGTGAGAATAAGTATACATGAATAAATATATATTATAATTAGTTAAATATGAAAAATTTTAAGGTATTATTATAGAATTGTGATTTTTTTTTGGGGGGGGGAGTTAGAAGAAGGTCATTTGAATGAGTCTCACGTTGTAGCCTAGGCTGGCCTAGAACCTGTGGCCCTCCTATGTCAGCCTTTTCATTATAGGAATTATAGATGTGTACCCATACACCAAGTAGAACTTGGTGCACAGTATTCACCCATTCTCTAGGATATATAAGAACAATTACTTTGAATTCAATTGCTTTCCTTCTACTGATATAACTTACTGGGAGAACTTCACAAGTTTTCTCTGCAAAGAGCCTGTTGGCCACTCTAAGGGAGTACTTTTTGTCTGGCCTATTCAGGTTCCTGAGAAGCAACTGGAAGCTCTGATGGATGTCTTTCGTCTTGTTCAAACCAAGTGCCTGGGAAGACAAAGATGAAACATGAGCTCAGTGATGAAACATCTGGTTGCAAAAGGAATTTTCGAGGTAACTGGATGTCTCCAAAGGTAAAGTGCTTGAGGATCTGATTCATAGTCTCACTACTCAGAGAAGATGGGCCCAGTGATGCATAGATATGGTGATGCATAGATAGTGTTATGGATATCTCAGAAGGTAAAGTGCCTGAGGATCTGATTCATAGTCCCACTACACAGAGAAGATGGGCCTAGTGAGCACTGGAAGAAAAAGATGAGAGTAAGACACCCAGCACCAACGACGGCCCCCCTACATAAAAAGAGGTACACAAAGGCGTGTATTCACACACACACACACACACACACACACACACACACGCACGCACGCACAGGCACGCGCACGATCATGCACAATTACACCACCTGTCAATCATAAATATAAGCTCTATATAAGGGTTTATTAGTGAAGCTAAATCTAGAAAAGACCATGAGGACTAATTAAGAAGAAATCTCTCTACATATTCATGTCCTTATGGACTATATTTGGAAATGATCAGAATGAGCACTTATACCTGAAAGATTCTTCATGAGGACGAAAGTCCTGGGAAACCACAGAGCAACAGTGATGACTTCCCACTGCGAAGCTGTATGTTGAAAGTTTTTTTTTTCCTCAGGCAAATGGCTTCTGCCATCCTGGAACACTCTGAGGTCAGAAACCCATTCCTAATCTCCTGGAATGCTCTCAGCTTGCTTATTAAAAGTAATCAGCCCAATGTACAGTCAGCATGTGGACTAGCCATACACATTTACCCCCTTCAGTATCTTAGCTGATGCAAGGAAGGTTGGACAAAATTAAGAGCAAGAATTATCCTTCCTTGTCAATGAATAATTACGAAGTCTGTGGGTCTAGAAATAAGATAGATGTCAGCAAAATCTTTCAAATGATTTCAACATCTATTCTTTCTTACCTTACAGTTTTGGGGATGAAGCCTAAGTTATAACCCTAAAAACATCATCCTTCCAAATTTTAATTTTTTTTAAGTTGAAACTACTTTTCCCATGCTACACTTGAACTTGGGTCCTCCTCTGTCAGTCTCCTTAGTAGCTATAATTAAAGGCCTGTGCCACCGGGTATTGTTGCATGTGATTTTAAAAACCACTATAACATTGGTTAGGTTTTGGGACCAACAGTCTCTTGTCTGCCATCTAGTCAGCCCCGATGTCTAGGTAATGCTTTTGGGAGATCCTGACTATGCTCAGAGAACAGAAGCTGCCATGATGCCAGCTGGTATTTGCCTGAGACTGCCCTTTCTTCTGGATGGCTTTGCTAAGCTGCTCATCAAGCTTCCCTCCTAATAATTCCTGGAACAAGTGCTTGTGGTCCACTGTCCATCTACCCTCTTGGCTGGGACTGCCTTGAGGCTATGAACTCTCTCTTGCCCACCTGAGTTGCCTCTGGTGGAAAACATCAGACAATCTTAATATTTAAATTCAACAAGATGACATAACTGCTGGGCACAGAATCTGTTGTCCTAAGCTCATCAGGAATTCTATTGTAGAAGTGTTCAGGTGGTGGATTCCACCAACAGGTTCCCCCAGACTACATGGTGTCCATCTTTTCTACTTCTCACCCTGGCTGAAAAAGCCCTTTCTTTTTCTCATGTCCTCCTCTTCCTTTCTGGGACCTGGAAATCCTCCTTCTGTATCTTCATCCAGAGATTGGCTTCTGCTCTATTATTTTAGCCAATGAAATAATTAGGGAACCTCTACCTACATCTCACCTTTTCTGTCTAATTAAAAACAACAACAACAACAACCACAACAAAAAATCTCTTCACACTGATACGAATTGAAAAAATTATGAAAAGTAAATTACACAGCATGAGGTACACATGACATCCATTCCATCAATTTGTCAATTTAGATAAAGCACTCTACCATCCATACTAACTTAAAAGGATTACTCTTCTACAATGATTATGTCCTGGTTTTATTTTATAAATCATCTGAAAACTGTCCTCTCTGATCTATATCATCTCTCTCAGTGCTAAACAGCTTGGGTGGCCATGAGACTACAAGTTTTCAATCCCACCAGATATCTGAGAGCTACTTAAATACTACTGGAAAAATGTAGGAAGCACTAATAGCTTCCAAAACTAAAACAAATTGTAGAGACAGCTGTCTTCCTTATAGTCCCCTATTCCTCAAAAGCCTGGAGCAATTGTCTTCAGCATACTGGCCCAGACCATTGGACAGACCTCAAGTGACTCAGGAAGTATCATGAAGGACTAGCTTATTCTGTCTTGGAAGAACTAAGCTGTCAACTATTGTGCATCTTTTGTTGTTTCATGGACATTATTTAATGTCTGTAGATAAATTAGGACAACTTCTGCATAGTGGCTGCCTAGACACAAAAATAACATCCTGAACATAATGATTTTCAACTGATGCTCTTTAACTACTCTCAGCTGTTTCTAATTGAAATATCTCAAAAACAACCCTTTAAAATTAACTCAGAATCAAGAGTTTGCTATCTAGCCCTTAATTCATATTCTTGAAAGAGTTGCATAGGTACAAGGTATAGCATGAAATTGTTTTTGCACTAGTGGTAAATGAACTCTAGACCATGTATTGAGAGATATCCCAAGTTATTACCCAGGAAATCTCACTGCCCTTACAGAAGTCTTGCTGGAGGAGACTGTGTCCTTCCTCTTTAGCCCTTGTTCCATGAAACAGTCTGGGCATATTCCTACTGTCCCTTCTCAGCAGTTTTTATGCATGTGACATGGGTGTCTTTATAACAGAGATCTTACCTGACATATCTCGACTGCAGTCTGTCCCTTTGCACCCAAGAGAACCATAGCGAGAGCAGAGGAGATGCTCACAGGAGAATAGCATACATTTTTGGAAGGGTTGCTTTGGCAGAGCATCTTCAATAGTTGGATGGCAAAGGTGCCATTTGCTTCATACAGAGCACTCATGATGCAGAACCTGGAGGGAAAGGAGATATGGAACTCAACACAGAGCTGACGGTTCATTGTGAGGCAGGGATTTCTCAGACTCTACTTCTGGTTGTCCTTTCAAAGATCATAAGCAATTTAAATCGAATTTCAAAAGTTCATTCTAGGTCACAGTCTTTCCAATTTTAAACTTGTTAGCTAACTGTGGCCATGGCAGCAGGCCAAAATACCTTCTTTCTTATCTGTACAGGTGAAAGGTAAGATCATCAAAAACACAAACACCGAACACAGCAGAGAGAGGGTGGTCTAATGTCCATCCATACAGTCATGTACACATCTTCTAGAAAATGTTGAGTTTTGGATAAAGAGAAGGAGGAAGAGAAGAGGAAGCAAGGAAGAAAACACACAGAAGCATCTAGGTCTTCTAGCCTGGCTTCAGCAACTCTGCATTCTGGACTCTGCCTGTGAAGAATTCTCCTCAGATAGCAAGGTGTGCATTAGCCAGTGTCCATTTGCAGCTTAGACAGGAATGACACTGAGATGCTGATTGAGACCCAAAGACAAGCTGGTGTTATCTACTGTGTTGTGTAGCAGAGAGCATTGCCCTGCACCTAGTGGCTGCTCTCAGGACCTTGAATCCTCTGCAAACACCCAGGCTGTTTTTCTCTTGTGTGCCTCACCTTCCAGATAAATGGGCTGCTTGGCCCAGACTAAGTGACTGCTCCAGATGCCTTGACCCAGTTGTGAGTCACTGTTCATCCCTTAGCTGTGCTCTCACTGTCATATGACCTTTGCACCCTAGAAATATACTTGGTACTGTGCTAAAATTCAGGTCCAAAACCTAGGGAACCTCAGAACACCCCAACCCATGCTTCTTCCTCCTCTTCAGACAGAGGGACACAGCATCCTGAGAGCTTACTTAGATCCTTGACTCCTCCCCTTAAGTCTCCCAGGGATCTGGAGGAAAGGTGGGGCTGCTTTACTTCACTTCTGTTCCCTCAGTTTGATTCTGTCATCTGACCCACCTTTCCCCTCCTCCTGCATTTCTATCCATCCTCGTGTCACTTTAAAGTTGTTTATGAGTCTTGAAATGCTGTTTATCTCACCTAGAATGTCACCTACCCCATCCCTGTCACTGAGGTCAAACTCCTCACCCTTCCCATCTTCATTGGAACAGGACAGCTCTGGGCCTCTGCTGTCCTACCCTAGTGCAGCTGCCCCACCCCAGGTCTGCTCATCACTCCTAAGTGTAAGCTTCCTCTTCCTGATGCCTGTCCATCATCCTCCAGACTCTGGAGCTCTGTGAAGGTAAGGGAGATGTCTGGCTCCCTAACAGGAAGCCCCTGGCAGCAGAGTCAGATAGAGGGATTACTCAGATGAAGTAATCAAAGACATGATCACTGCCAGCATGGAGTCAATTGTTTTATAAATGGGAATGAGCGGTGCTCAAATTTAGACTAGAGATTTCGGATGTTTAAATGGCCCCGATGTAAGAGAGAATACTTTTGTAAGAAATGGGAGAGAAGCCTAAGGCAGTCAAATTGTCAATTGTAGGCACTGAGAGGAAGCATGAAAGGAGGCCTGTGGTGGGCCTGCTAACACCTTGAAGCCCCCAGAACTGACTTGAGGAGGAGCCAACACAGCCTAGATCCCCAGCCCCAGGATCGGCTTCTCTGACACTGGCCAGCTGGAATTCCTACTGGAGTCTCATTTTAAAAATGCCCATCACACACCACCTCCCATCTGTCTCTTTCCCTAACTGTATAGTCCTGGGTTTCCCTCCTAGATTCAGCCCTTGTATTGTAAAACTGACTTCTGTGGTTCTCACAGCCCCAGCCTGAGCCAGGCCCCAAACCTACCAGAGTAGCTGCTGCTTAGTGTAGATTTGCAGCCTCTCTGTCCCCTGTAGCTTACCACAGCAACCTTCCAGATTCATTCACTTTAGGGCAGGGACTTCCTGTTCAGTGCCTCTGGTCACCTACAGTGAGACAGGCTGCCTCCAGCTCTGGCCTCTGCAAGAAGAGGACTGGTGGGATTTGGGGGAAAACTGGACACTTAGGCAAAGGGAAAACCGCAGGGGCTTTTGCTGTGTGCTAAAGGAGAATCATTGCTGGATATTAATAGTTCTCTGGGTTGGGGTGGGTAGTAGGGGATGTGCAGGGTGCACAGTATCAAGGCTCATTTCTTGAGACTCATCCTCCTACCCTGCCAAACCCAAATCAAATTTTATGTTTTCCCCCTTGATCATGACCATTTCTTGTGAACAGATATGTGCTCATGTGTGGGGTCTTCTATTACTAACTTGATGTTTCTGAGCAGCCTTTAGTGTTCAAGGTGGCAGTGACTGGGGCAGAGGCAACAGTTGCTCCACAATGCCATCTATAGTAGTTGGGTTATATTCAGAAATCTCAATTCAAGTGAAACTATCATTCTTGACTTTGCCACAGAAAGGAATTTCAGGAAGACACAGTATGAAATGCAGTTGGATTTATTGAGAAGCAAACACAAATATATTTAAAAAGAGTAAAACATTAAAAGAAAAAAAAAGTAGAAAAAGAGAGAGTGAGTCACACCTAAGCATGAAGGGCTCTCAGGGAGAGCAGTGCTTCAGTGTCCAGCAGTTGCTACATTGTGGCTTTGGTGGCTCTCAGATGTCACATCTTACAACGTTGCTGAGAGACCCTCATTCTCCTATATATGAAACAGAGATCCAGTATTTATTTGTCTACTTATTTAAGGACAAACTTTTAAAACTACACAGAATGAGACTCTATGAGGCCAAACACAGAAGCAGAACTTCCACATAGGAACAAGGCTTGCTGGGAAACAGGAACACGAGGCAGACTTCTCAGACACAGGAAAGGCTCATCTTGTCTGCAGTGCATTCACCTAGTTCTCCTGGAAAATATCAGTTTTTGGTTTGGCTCAGCCTGAGAGCTCACTCAGTTTCAAACTCTGTGGACACTCAGTCTAGACAAAGCTTCCCACTCCATGTGCTCTCCTTATGGCTTATGGATGGGCAGCTTTTCTCCAATC
>JADRCD010238788.1:5805-15854 GCA_019843815.1 Montemys delectorum
TAGCAGTGACTTGTGTGAGATCAAACCCAAGTGTACTCATGTAGAATATTCCACACCAGTTTATGTTGCCTTTAAAAAAATCTCCCTTCAGTTCCCAGAAAATGGAATTCCCTTCCAATTCAACATGCCAACCAATTTAATTTCTAAGAACTTGCCTCAGGGTGACCTCTCACTATCCTCGATTTAGACACCTGTAATGATTGGCCACTTGATCTTTCCTTGCTGCCTATGTTTGTTCATGTAGTTTTTATTGAATCTGGAAACTCTACTCAGTAGTGTATTATTACACTATCTCTACTTCTGTACATTGTTCAACACTCTCTTCCATTCTAGATCATCTACTTCTAACGACTGAAGAGATCATCTGCCAGACATTCTTTAACTATTCTGATCTGTTTCTAACCTGTGAATAGGTCCAAGCATTTGTATTGTATAGATGTTACTGGAGAAATTGCAAAACAGTAGTGGGTTTTTATTGGTTTTTGGAAACTGAAACCATTTTATAAATCTTAGGTTTTAAGAATTTTACAACTTAAGCCCATCATTGAGTAAGTGAAGTCATACTTACTGCAGAGCCTTGCCTTACTATTATTCACCCTCCTGCCTTGTTAACAGTTTAACTATAATTATTCTTTTAGCTCCAGTGAATATAGATAGTTCTGCCTTGTCCCCCCAGTCCCCAATGTACACACCTTTTATAAATATAGAAAGGAGAATAATGTTTAAAATAGATTCAAGAAAGAGTATAAAGCACCTTAAAAGAAAATTTTATTTCATTTTTTCTTCATGAAGGAAGGTGACTGCCAGAAATAACTATAGTAAACTTTCTGAGGTAACAACTCTGCTTCCTGCTTGTCCAGAGGAATCCCACTGTGACACATCATACAGCCAGTCTACCCTACAATACTGGACATTTCTTTCTTTTTTTTTAAAAACAGTTTATTATCTAAGATATAACTATTTTATGCACATAGATCTAGCAATAATCCAAGAAAGGCCCAAAACAAATAAACAAACAAAAACAAAAACAAAAACAAAACCAGAACATGCACTCAAACAACCGAATGTTTCACATCCTTCTTATGTTTCTGCTCTGGCTTGTGCTTTGAGAACATGGAAAGACTAGGATCTGTATCTGCTTCACTTTGACTTCATCTTCTCATCTTGCTTCCATATGGAAGATGTACAGGCGTGCGTTGCTTACTGATCCTTTTTTTCTTGTTAGTTGACAGGAGAAAAGAACTTTGGTGGCAGAAAGACTGCTCATTTGAATTGCAGTAAACAAATTATTGGTCACATGTGATTCTATTTCTATAAGTTTCTTATTCAAGTTACTTAGCTTTAAGCGAAGAAAAGTATTCTCAAAATTCAGTTTCTGTACTTCTTTCTGTAATTGTGTCTTTTCGGTAGTAATTCTTCGAGAATTCTCTTTCTCCTTACTAAGGGCCTGAGCTAATGCTTTGTTGTTGTGCTTTAGAGAGATCTTGAAAATAGAAGAATTTTTAAAATATTTTTTGTTTTGATCTTTGAAGCAAGAGAAACATTCAACTTTGTCTTTGCAATTCTGTCCTTCACTCATCTCTTAATTCCAGAGGTAACAGAGTCAACCTCGATACCTGGGTACTCCATTTCTCATACTTTCTCGTCCTCTTTATTTTTCCAGTGACTCAGTACTGGACATTTCTAACCGGCAGCTTTAGATCTTCAGATAGAGAAAGCAGTTTCATTTTAAGTCATTTATTCATTTATTCACTCATTCAGTTGGCATATTATCAGCCCCCTAGTAGATAGTAAAGACTGTGCTTGCTTCTGGAAAAGAACAAAATATTGGCCTATCGATGTGTATTTGCTTATAGACTTGTGACAGAGAACTAAGGTGTATAAATAGATTCATAGGCTACTAATTATTTATTATTTTGCATTGCTCATTTATTTATTTTGTATTGTTCAAATCTTATAAATATATAACACTTTTAAAAATTGAAGTAGATATCTTTGAAAGAACTACTACTATAAGGCTGGGAAATAGTTCATTTGGTAGAGTGAATGCTTGCCTAGCATTGAGTGGGTTTCTATTGCTAACATCACATTAAAAAAAAAATCAAAAGCGGGCACATTGAGATACACCTCTAATTCTAACACTCAAGTTGGAGATAGGAGGATTAGAAGTTCAATATTATCCTGGGGCAACAAAGAAAATCCAGTTAAAGGAGACCTTATCAAAAAAAAAAAAAAAAAAAAAAAAGGAAGAAAAGAAAAATCCATAATGATTTGTAAAATATTTAGAGTTAATGTTAGGAAGAATTTGCATTCTCACAGAAATGTAGTAATGCAGATGAACTTCTCTCATAGTTTTAGTTGCCTATAAAATTCATAGAGATAGGTGTATTTCTTCCTTTTAATGGATTAGCAATTTGGAGAGGAGGTAGGTGGCTGGTTCATCTCCTTTGTATTTTGGATCATATTCAGCAGTAGAAGCTGCTAGATTTGAAGACTGAAACATGCCTTTGCTCACTCGCAATTCTGTGCTTTTCTCTGCAGGACTTCCTTATTATCATTGTCCACCAATAGAGGGCAACTAGTAAATCATGTGTCCTGAATATGATGCAGGAAAGTACTGTGACAAAAAAAAAAAAAGCATTTGAATACAGTTAAAAAATGTTTTTCCTATGCCATGTAATCTTCACATCCACTCTGTAAAACAAACATGAGTTTCAAGTATATCTAAAATAGAATCTCTGGCAGATTATGATATTGTAAGTCTCTTGTGACTTTCTTCATCTTTACACCAAATATATGGCAGCTTGACATCAGGCTCTTGTCCTAAATGGCTCACAATGCCACGAACAGTCAAATTACTTCTTTGGTTTCCATTGGTCAAACAGAGTCATGAGGAAAACTTCATAGACTTTGACTAACCATACCTTCATGTCAATATCGTCAAAGAGTTTCGACAAAAGGATTGGAGTGGTTTATGTGGAGAACATGCAAGAGGAAAACTACTGTTGAGTCATTAGCAGGGTTGCTAATGATGGAGTGGAATAGGCTCACCATCATCAGTTCTACCGACCAATTTTGCTTAGTGTGTGATTCAAGCCTTGATCTACAGAAGGCAAGAGTCTGCAGGAAGTATATCTTCCACCTGCCAATTTAAACCTGTGGGTAAGATTCATGCCATATTTTTGCCTTAGATCCCTAGGCTGGCACAAGGAACTTCTGGAATAGATGATGGGCAGTGACAATGAGTCCTATCAGAATGTACCTAAAGTAAAGCTAGTTATCCAGATGCTGTGTTATGATTGCCTTTCCTCACTAGGATAATGGTCTAAAATTATGGATGTACATTTTTTTTTGAAACATAGAACAATTTTTATTCTTACAAGTATTTAAAATTCATTTATTTGGTTGGATCTAGGGTAGTCATCATTCTGTGTAATAATGGCTCAGGTTTCCCTTGTGGTCCTGACAGATATTAAGCTATTAATATTATTAATATTATTATTGACAAACATGATGGCTCTTAAGCCATCAGGTCTTGTCAGACACCCATTTTTAGACCACTGCCTTCAGTTTCTTAACTTCTGAGTTTAGAAGCTAGCTCTCTTCAACTTTGAAAAAAATTACTGATAGTTACATGCAGAATATTCTATATTGATGCAGTAAACAATGCAACAAGTCTAAGAAGTAGAGTCAATGATGGAATTACTAATAAGAAAATAGTAGGAGGTTATGATCATGTATATATTATTGAGACTATGGTATACCAAGAGTGTCCAAAAGAAAAGCAGTGATGCAGACTGAAACACAAGGAGGTTATAGCTATGGGTATATTTAGACATAGAACTTACCTTTGTATTTAAAGTAAATGTCTTTTTTGTTTACTTGAAGAGACCATTTATGTTTTTTAACAGGTTTCAAGTTGAAGCAACTTTAACTTAGTGATTTTCTTGAAGCTATAAAGACTCAGAAAGGATAGCTCTTACTCTAGTGAATAACTGTCTGATTTCCTTCAATCTGAGTAGAGTGAACTGTGCACATTGAGATGTCAGCAAACATCAGAAGATATTTGTATCCCAACCAAGAAGCATCTGAGTAAAGTCTAACAGCCAGTCTCTTCATAAAGAATATGTCATTCCATTTTCCTAGATTAAGGAAAGACAGTGGCATAGTATAACCTCTAGGTTATTACCAACACAGAGCAAAAAGGACCTTGGGACTCTTATGGATTGAGGGTGCCATAGTTTCCCAGCCCACAAAAAGGCACAGATAACTAGTTAGCTATTCTCTTCTCAGATAACATAAACACAGTTCCTTAATAATTTTTTTCTCATCTGTATATGACAATAGAATCTCACTGAGTCTATTAGATTTATCCTTGCTGAGTGGCCCATGTCCTCTGTTTCTGTATGAAGTTGGCTTATGCTTAATTTTGGCACATAGATATAAAGCTGTGTAGCTCAGAGCACTGTTGCAGTGTATAAGCATCCTACTTATTCACATGTCAGTATGAAGTGAGACATAAAATGTTTTTAAATTTGTAAAGAAAGTATAGGAAAGTAACCAACTGAGAAAAGAGATACAAAAAAAGGGCATAGATATAAAAATACATTTTGTTAAAAATGGTTAAAAATGCTTTCAGATGAAAAAGGATTGGATATAATAGCTTTGTCCTAAAGTTATAAGTGTACCAAAATGTACATCAAAATTTAGGACAAACCCAGAAGGGTTAAGCACGTTACAGAAGGTCTATTTAAAAAGGTTTATGAGAGGGAAAAACTTGAAGCTAGTAATGTATGACTAAGTTTATATTCATGGCCTGCAGGTAGCTCAACAAATAAAGGTACTTGCTACCTCATAATGCAAGCCTGATGATCAGAGTTCCATTCCTAGAAGCCTCTTAAAGGTGGAAAGAGAGAATGAACTCCATAAGCTATTCTTGGAGTTCTGCATGCATGTTGGAGCATGTGCCCTATCCACCATACAATAATAATAAAAATGTATGACTATTGTAATTAAACATTATTTTAAAAGTCCTAACAGATATTATTTGGTGCTTATTTCATTGATCACTCTACTGTGGACACTAGGAAGATGCTACAGAAGCAAGAAACAGGGTACAAATACTCCAAGATAACTTTTAAATTTGACTGTTGGAATTTTCTACAACAAAGTTGAAAGAGAAATGGTTCAAAAGGCCCAGGAGAAAAGATTACAGACAAGAGAACAAGCAGAATCCAGTTGGGACCCTGCCCAGTAACGCTTGCGTAACAAAGGTCACCTGTCATAAATAAAGGGCGGGGCAGGGCAAGCTGGTTGCCAAGGTTCCGGGGGCTTTCATTCAGTTTCCCACCAGTGTGGGACAGCACTGTGGATCAGTCCCTACTGCATGTCATGTCTCCACTGCACTTTGGTGCACGAAGGCTTCTCTTCACGTGGCAACTTTTGTGGCTGCTGGCCCCAGCTGTTTCCTTTTCAATATTCACTAGAAATCCAGTCCAGTTGACTTCAGAGCCCTGGGTGCCAACTAAGTTCTGGTCTTGGCACCCTTCTGATCATCCGCCTAAAGCTGCACATACTCGAATATCCAAGACAGATGCAGGGAGCGTTGATCACCTGGGGTCCTCTGTTTCCACAGAGATGTTGTCCCCACTTGAGGAGTTGACTGACAGTTTACTTCCCTTCCAGGACCCTAGTACTTTTCGGGAGCTGAACCCAGAATCTGAGGAGCTCATTCCCCATAAGAATCTGATCGACAAGCTGATACCAACTGGGAAACAGCCAGGGAATATTTTAATGCTAAGTGGGGATCAAAATCAGGCTCCCACTCTGTCTTCAGAGTTCAAAAGTACTGCCAGTCTAATTGGGGATGCAGATAATCAGTTGTATGAAATACTTGTTCCATCACTAGACAGCCCGAGTTCAAAAGCAACAACGTTTATTGTTTCGCCCAAGGAGTTGGAGAAAGATCTAGCTCAGCGCAAGAAACTTGCTAAAGTGGTTGTTGGAAAACCTCAGTTTCAGAAACAAATTACGGATGATTATTATGAAGATTTGACTATGAATGAACCTCATTCTTATAACCTTCCTTTGCAATCCCAGGAGAATGCAGATGAAGCTCCCGAGCTCTTAGAGCAGGTTGAACTTGACCAGATGGAGACACAAACTCGAAATCCAGAGAACACCCAGCAGGAAGCTCCAGATTATTTCTCACAGTCTCCTGAGGAAGGTGAACCTTTGATTAAAAAAGAAGACCCAGCTCACCATCAACTCCATTACACTTTGCCCACTATTACAGGTAAGCCTGTAGATACAGAACTTAAAGTAACTTCTGAGCCTATAAAGGAGGCCGAGTCATCTCCATATGAGAAGGAGACTCCAACTCAGACTCCAGGGCCTCTTGTTGGAGGCGGACTTTTTCTTAGCCAGCAGCAGCAGCCAGATGAACCTTCTGAGACTCCTGAGGAGGGTGAATCTTCTGGAATTGATCTGGAGTATTCAGTTCAGCCTCAGGAGGATTCAGAGGAGGTAGGGCCCTTACCAACCCAGCAGGAAGACCTATCTCAACATTTAGGCCCTGTTTTAGAGGATGAATCTTCTCTCAGTGAACTAGAGCAACCAATTCAACTTTTTGAGTCTCCTGAGGAGGTAGGATCAGGTTCTGAAAATCAGCCAGAAGCCTCAGTTGAGCCTACAGTGCTCCCTCTAGTCGAGCAAGAGGCTCCATTTGGAGCTCCAGAATCCCCTATTGAGACTGTAGTTGAAACTTCACCAATTCATGAAATCCAGCCAACTCAAAATGAAGATTACCAATACCACTTGCCAAATGTTACAGTTAGACCTGTGGATGTGACGCTTACTATAACTTTGGAGCCTATCAAGGAGATTGACTCTTTTCTGGCCCAGCAGGAGTTCCCAGTACATGCTTTAGGGTATTCTAATGATATTGAAGCTTTTCTCAAAGAGGAAGAGCCTCTAGCTCAGGCATCTGAGACTTCTGGGGAGAGTCACTTTGAAAGCCAGCTAGAGGTACCAGTTCAAGCCTCAGAGTATGATAAAGAGTTTAAAAGTTCTGCAACTGAACTAGCTCAATTTCCAGAGAATCATGAAGTGACAGTTTTGCCCTCAAGTCTCTATCAGGCTCAGCATTCTAGCTTGTCAGATGTGGCTGGTCAACCTTCAGATCTGCATGTTACCATTACAGAAAACCCCATAGAGATGGGAACTTCTCCTGTCTATCATGATACTGCAGCAGCTCCTGAAGAGGTCGAATTCTTGACAAATCAACAGGGTGTTCTGTCCCAATCCCTAGAACCTATTCTGTATGATAAACCTTTAAGCCAGCAGGAAGATACAACTGGAATATCACAGATCTCTGAGGAAGGAGAACCCTTTCCAGCCCAGCAGGAGACTCCAGAATATAGTCTAGAACTGCCTACTGAAGAAATAGCTCAACCTCTAGGTCTCCATGAGGTAACAGGTCCACCCCTAGGTCATGGCCAAGTTTATTCTCCAACATCACAGAATATCCTAAGTGACTATCCAACCTCCCCAGAAGAGGACTTGGACTTGGAAGTCACTGTAACTTCAGAAATTATTCTGGAGGCTAAGCATATACTAACAAAGGGAACTGCAAATCCACAGACTTATTCTCAAATGAAAATCCCACATCCACAGCATGTTGAGACTCAGCCTCTAAACCTGGCTAAAACCACAGTTCAACCTTTGGATCTGGAACTTGCCATAAATCTGCAACCTACTCCTAAGGAGAACTTTGCTCAAACTTTGCAGGAGACCACAACTCAGATGATAGGACCACCTAGAGAGGTTATAGTGCAAACTCCAGAACACCATGAGGGAACAATTCCAATACCAACTCAGGATGAAGCCGGGTACTCAACTTCACCCACTGTCTCATTTCAGCCATTAGGCATGGAACTCTCCATAACTTCAGAGGCTATCAGAGAGCCTCATCATCCTACAGTTCCACAGCAGACTATAATAGTTCATCCTCAAAAGCACTCTTTGGTGACATATTCAGAACAAGTTTACACTCATCATCCAAACCCAGCTGAAGCCACAGTTCAACCTTTAGATCTGGAACTTACCAAAACTTCACAACCTACTTCTGAGGGAGAACATCCTCAAACTCTACAAGACAGCACAACTCAGATCATAGAACCACCTACAGTGGTTGTAGTTCCAGTCCCAGTCTATCAGGATGTGACAGTTCAAACACCAAGTCAGGATCAAGCTGAGTATCCACCTTCACCCACTGTCTCATTTCAGCCCTTAGACCAGGAACTCACCATAACTCCAGAGACTACAAGAGAGTCTTACCATCCTACAATTCCACAGCAGATTGTAATAGTTCATGCTCCAAAGCACCCTCTGGTGATACATTCAGAACAAGATCACACTCAACATCCAAACCCAGCTGATGCCACAGTTCAACTTTTAGATCTGGAACTTACCATAACTCCACAAACTATTGCTGAGGGAGCACTTCCTCAAACTCTACAAGACAGCACAACTCAGATAGCCATAGAACCACCTATAGAGGTTGTAGCTGTAGTCCCAGTCTATCAGGAGGCAACCGTTCAAACACCAAGTGAGGATCAAGCTGAGTATCCAACCTCACCCACTGTCTCATTTCAACCCTTGGACCTGGAACTCACCACAACTCCAGAGCCTACTAGAGAGGCTGAACATTTTACAACTCCAAAGAACACTACTGCTTTTCCTCCAAAGTACACTTATATGACACTTGCACAAAAAGTTCCTGTTCAGCACATAAAACCAACTGAAGGCATAATTCTACCTCTGGATCTAGAACTTACCATAACTCCACAACCTACTACTGAGGGAGAACTTTCTCAAACTGTGCAGGAGAGCACAACTCAGTTTATAGAACCCCATAAAGAGATTGTAGTTCCAGTTCCTGTATATCAGGAGGTCACAGTTCCAACACCGAATCAGGATCAAGCTGAGTATCAAACATCATTTCAACCATTGGATTTAGAACTCACTATAACTTCAGAGACTAAAAAGGAGACTTACCATTCTACAGACTCAAAGAAGACTATAACAGTTATTTTTCCAAAGAACACTCAGAATCCAAACCCAGCTGAAGCCACAGATAAACCTTTGGATATGGAATTTACCATAAGTTCCAGTCAACAACCTACTGCTGAAGGAGGACATTTTCAAAGTATGCAAGAGACCACAACTCAGATTTTGGAAACACCTAAACAGGTTGTAACTCCAGGCCCTGAATATCAAGAGGTGGCGCTTTCAGCACCTATGCAGTATCAAGCCAAATATCCATATTCATCCACTGTCTCATATCCTCTCTTGCCCCAGGAATTCACTAAAAGTTCAGAGCCTCCTAGAGAGGCTTACCATACAACAACTCCAGACGAAATTAGAGTTCCTCCGTCACAGAACCCTCAGAGGATATATACAGGGCATATTCACATTCAGAATATAAATCCAATTGAGGTCACCAATCAGCCTTTGCATTTAGAACTTACTGTATTTAAGCAACCTACTACTGAGGGGGAATATTCTCAAAGCAATCAGAAAGACACAACTCAAAATGTAAAACCAGCAAAACAAGTTGGGAGTACGGAACAAGAAGGTCAGGACATGACAATTCCAATGCCAATATTGGAACAAACGGAATATCCAACACCACAGAAGATGTCATTAGAGTCTATGGTTCAAGAAGATACCATACGTTCAGATCGGGCTGGTTGGATTAAGAATCCTATGAAGCCAAAAGAGACTAGAAACTACACATCTCAGATTCAAAAAATACGGAGAAAGGCTGCAACTCACAGTGTCAACTATAAAAGGGGGGTGCTTGCAGCTCCACTGGAGAACCAGGCTGAGTGGGGAAGACCACCCAGAAGGTCAATACAGGCTTTAGATCAGGAACTTACCGTTTCTTCTCAAACTCCTGCTTGGACTCGCTACTATCCAAGTACAAACGATATGAGAACCCCTAAACCTGGAGAGATATTCCTTAATTATGCACAAGGCCCCAAGGG
>JADRCD010238789.1:0-62829 GCA_019843815.1 Montemys delectorum
CTCTATGTCAAGATTTAGGTCAGAAACTTGTATCTCTCAGCCTCCAGATTAGGGCCACAGGTGAGCCTTCTAATTCTGGATTGTAATTCATTTCAGACGTAGTCAAGTTGACAACCAGGAATAGCCACTACATAGGGAATGATTTATTTCATGATTTTAGAGGTTTCAGACCATGGCTTTGTCACTTCTGAGTGAAGGAAGAAGGTAAGGCAGAACATCAAGGTTGGAGCAAGCAGTGGAGCATGGATGCTCACTAGCGACAGGGGAGGAGGCAGGGTGGTGCAGGGACAAGATATACTCTTCAGAGGCAAGCCCCAGTGACCTAGGCCCAACTCTTGATATCCTATTCCCCTAGGAACTCACTATGAAGTTAACACAATCATGATCCACTCACCTGCCAATAGTGCCTCTTCAACACCAGAGCCTTCGAAGGCTCCTCATACCTAAACCATACCACGGCCCAAGCTCCAGCATCTGCCCCAGGAGCAGGAGTGCCACTGTCCTTTATTAACCCGGGGTATCATCTCGTGTACAAGCCACTTTCCTTTCTTTGTTCCATTCCGTTGTAGATAAAGCACAGCAATGGCCTCACCACAACACCATGGGCTCGTGACACTGTTTATAAAAAGACATTTGTGATCTCAAGAAAATGTATACTCTAGAAAGAGAAGATGATACAGGAAAAGCAACATTCAGAAGTGAGTAGAGCTCTCATGTGCAATTTCAGAGCACCTCTGATCAGATCTCCCACTCTTCTCTAGGTACAGGGAGCCAATCTCGCTTCTAATTGCTGATAGCCTGGACAGTGTCGTGCAGCAAGGGATCTGTACTTTCTGGACAACACCCATTATTTCTTTACAAAGGAGTTCAAAAGATTAAGATCCATTACAAATTAATGGAAAAATAATAGAATTGTAACACCTCTAGCTTTCAGTTCTTTTAGATTATGTATGGTTAGATGTGCATAAGCACACACACACACATGTGCACACACACACACACACACACACACACTCTGCATTGCATGACATATGTAGTTTTAGTCAAGTCAAGCTTCTATAAGAAGACTGTTTAACTTAAACATAGTCCTTGGTTTCTTATGGTTGTAAAAGCCAGGAATGTGAAACTGAAATGCCAGTATGGTTAGGTTCTGGTAATAGCCTGCTCTCTTGGTGTCCACCCATGATGGAAGAAGAGGGGGGAAGCGGGGGAGAGTGGGGTGGGGAGAGGCAAAGAGGGAGAGAGAAGGGGGGTAGTCTTTCTCCAGTTTGTTCTCATAAAGGTACCAATTCCATCAGGGAGTCTTCATTCTTTTTACCTAATAACCTACAAAGATCCCTTCACCAAATACCAATAGAGAGTAGAGTTCTTACTTTATAAATAGCAGAGAGGCAGAAATGTTCTGCCCAGCATTTTATATGTAGATGTGTGTACATATAAACATAGACATACAGTCTTATAGGAGATGAGAGCACAAAAATGAACTTGTTAGCTGTGTTATTTCTGTGTAGAGGTAACAATGCTACACAGTTGTATGTCAACTTGATGAAAGCTAAAGCCATCTGAGAGGAAGAAACCTAAGCTAAGAAAATGATTGTCTAAGGCAGGCTGTAGGCAAGCCAGTAGGTCATCCTCTTAACTAATGACTCATGGGGAAGAGCCCAGGCCATTGTGGGTGAGGTCATCTCTAGGCTAGTGGTCTTGAGTTCTATAACAAAGCAGGCTGAACAAGAGATGTGGTGCATGCCAGAGAGTAGAATCCCTCCATGGCTTTTGCATCAGCTCTTGCCTCCAGCTTCCTGCCATTTTTGAGTTCTTCCCTGGCTTCTTTGATAATGAACTATGACATAGATGCAGTTGAATAAATCCTTTCTTCCACAACTTGCTTTTTGGTCATGGTGTTTCATCGTAGCAATAAAACCCTAGCTGAGAAAATCAGACAAACTTTATTTTTTTTTGTAAAACATGATTATAAATTTATCATTGTTCAAATCCCAGCATACATAGTAGCTAAAGTTAGAGTCTAAATCATTACAATAATAATTAAACCAGGGGAGAAATAATGAGCTCACATTTATATTTCAGCCAAAAAGCCATAAGTATAATCTGTGTTTCACATGACAAAGAGAAGAATAGTAGTTCAGTGAAGGTACAAGGACATGAGGTCCTCCACTAAACTTTGTTACTATTACTCACAGACATCTAAAAGATATTGTAGAAAAACAAAAGGGACTGTAATCATGAATATTTATGAGTACTGTCTTCCTGATACCCACAGCAGCAATGTATGTACCTGGTTTTGCTATAGGGTGTCATACTTCTGGTGGATGTTTCCAAGTACTAAGATCAGATGAGAAGGCTCTAGGCATTGTTAATTGTTAAAGACGCCCCAGGATTACTATCTAAAACCTCCTAATCTAAAGAATTATCAAACATTTATGAACTTGAAATGTTACTTATTAAATGGGAATAATTATTCCATGTGCATAAGGTGAGAATATATATGTGTATGTATGTATGCATACATACATACATATACATACATTGAAGGCTTTAAAATTATATCTTATACATGCTTACAAATGCACACAGGCATATATACATCCTGAAATTCTGCACGTGTAGCAGAGGGATTTTATCAAGTGGGTCTTGATTGCATCTTGCTGAGGAAATTTTCTCTAAAGAGAGCAAACAAAGTGGGAGAGTTCCTCTCAACATCTTAGGAGGCGTGCTGTAGCTGTGTGGCTTCAAGATGAACAGTGTCTCTATAATCAAGTATGAGGTTTACAGATATTTGAAAGGGGGTGTTATAAAGGGGAAAACCTTCCCCAGCAGAATCGTTCATAGTTAAGAAATTAATGAGATCATCCGCCAAAGATAATGAATCTATTAGTTGTAAGAGAAATGAAATTGTCACTCTCTAGCTTATATATTTTTTTGGTTCTATATAAATATTGAATGAAATCTATATGGAAAATACCTGGTCTTATCACCCATGTGTCCAACTGAACCTTTTCCAAAGTAAATAAAAAATCTCATTGAAATTGTTTCTCGTTTTCATGATCTCACTGGGAAGAGAGAGGCTTTCCTTCAATGGTCTTCTGGAGCTCTGTCATTATGCTGCAGTGAGGTAATTTGCTAAAACAGCTGCCTCTAATGAGTAAACCTTTCCATCTGGCACATCCAGAGCAGACACAAACAACCTCCTCAGACTGAGGAAAGGGGAGGAAGAACGCCTTTCCACGGGAAAAAGAATTCTGCTTTATGAAGCATCCCCACGAACCTCACCAGGGCTGAACTATGTTCTGAGGCAGAGACTACTTTTGTTTCTTCTGGTGTACTCACTGGGTTTGTTTTCAAGCTAAAAACACAACAAAAAACCCCTTGGTTCATACTTTTGGTCATGCTCTTAACTCATTGCCTCTGGGTAGATTATACAACACTTCTTCACATATTTAAAATTCAAACATCCAACACACAGACACACACAAATACATACACATATGCACACAACACACACACACACACACACACACACAAACACACATGCACGCACACACACACGACAAAAGAAATGTGGTTGTCACATAACCTGAAACTGGAATCAGTCAGATAAATAAGGTTTGCATAACACCTGTATTTTTAAACTTCTCTTTCATTGAGAGAAATTACTAGGCTGTTCATGTAAAATGTCATGTTCCATTCAGAAATACTTGAATCCTAACAGGCACTCAAAGAAAGCCTAATTTGAGTAATGGGGTGGAGGAAACTACATCACACAATAATGTTCTTAACTACTGACTATTTGGGGATTTTGTAAAATGTCAACTGTTTCTCTTTACCAAGTGTCTGTTGCTATTTTCCAATATACACCTGGACTTCGATTTGTGTGATTAAAAATACTGATTACCTCCATTTTTAGTGTTTTGGTTTCTGGTGAATTAAACATAGCTTAATCAACTTTTCTTTTTAAAGTTGATTAATTTAGTCTGAACCTAAGAAACCTGGTCATTGTGATTTCTCAGGTTTTTCCTACAGTGTGCTTCTTAAGTTATAATTAAATCTAGACATATATGTGAGAGTGTATTTAAGAAGTCATAAGGTTTAAGCCAGAAGTGCGTCTCTGAGTCCTGATTTGACTGAAATGTCCCATAACCAAAAGCTAAAGAAGTGCTCATTAAATGGAAGGATTTAAATGGAGATAAATATGCTAGGGTTTTGTAATTCAAGTGCTTGTCCTATGGTTCATAGATCAATAGGAGACGGATGATGGGGCACAGGCTCGGCATGACTGAACCTGTGCCAGAAGGTTATCAAGCCTTTTGGGGACATAATAGCAGGAGCTTTAATTTTCTCGGTGACTACAGGGCATAATGTAAAATTAATGTGCATCATGTCAAGGTTATGGCAAGATGTTGTTGTCTAGAAGAGAGAACTGTTTGTTCCCGCCCCCCAAACCCTTGTACTTACTGTGCTAGCACATTACTGAGAAGCAAATTTCTTTGTCATTGTCAAATAGTAGCAAGGTATGAAGGATGCTTTCCAGCTAGAATTACACCGGCCAGCAGTTCAGACTTCTAAAGCTCAGCCTGAAGACAACAACAATCATAAAAGTATGCTAATTCAGAAACCATGAGTGGGTACACATTACCTAGTTATCTAACATTAGTGCATCAAGAGGGAATTCAAATTTTTATAAGCCTCGTTCCCTAAGTTAGAAAGCTATAAAGAACACAAAGACACCATACTCCTGAGCTGGAAGACAGTCACTGTAGGAGCTCGGTTTAACTTGCAGCCATTTCACAGATCACCTAAACTATCTGTTGCCTTTTTACTTGGCTGTTTTTGCATGTCTTTTGGCTGGGAACTAAACTCAGGGATTTGCTCTATGAGGACTCTAGTGGTGAGCTAAATCCCCAACCTCTCAAGTCAGTATATCTTCCCTTTTTATTAAATATGGGATTCTTTTCCCATACAATATAATCTGAGTATAGTTTCCCCTCTCTCTACTCCTTCCCCATTCCTCCCCACTTCCTCTCCCATCTGGATCTATTCCCTTTCTCTCTCTCATTAGAAAAGAACAGGTTTTTAAGACATAACAACAAAGTATAATATCAAATATAATAAGATCAAACAAAAACCAGCATATGGAAGTTGGACAAGATAAGTCAACATGAAAATAAAAAATCCCCAGGAGAAGGCACAAGAATCAGAGAGCCACTAGTTCACACACTTGAGAGGCTCATAACAGTGCCAAACTAGAAGCTATAGTCTATATGCAGAGGACCAGGTGCAGACCTTTGTAGGCCCTGTGATGGCTGGTTCAGTCTGTGAGTTCATATGAGCTCTGCTCAGTTGTTTTAAAGGACCTCATTGTCCTGGCATCTTTTGCCTCTGGTCTTCCCACTCCTTCTGCCTCCCTTTCTGCAGAGTTCTCTGAGCTATGAGGGGAGGGATTTGGTGGAGACATCTCATGTAGAGCTGTCTATTACAGGCTTTCTCTCTTTGCATAATGTCTGGCTGTGGAGCTCTGTATTTGTTCCCACATGCTACAAGAGAAAGTCTCTTGGATGAGAGCTAAATAAGGTACCATTGTCTGGGTATTTTTATCAAGAACTGTGTACCACTGAATTAATTACTTTTCTATTGCTGTGTTGAAGCACCATGACCAAGACAATTTACGAAAGAAACAGCTTACTTGGGTCTTTGGGTTTCAGAGAGTTGGAGTGCTTGGTGGGGAGTTATGGCTACAGGCAGCAACCATGTGGGCTACAAGAACATGCTGAGATCTTACTTCTTGATCCATAAATGTGAGTAAGAGAGAACACACTGGAAGTGATTTAAGGAATTATCTCTCAAAGCCCACCCCCAGTGATATACTTTCTTCAGCAAGGTCACACCTCCTAAACCTCCCCAAAGCAATGCTACCAACTAGGGACCAAGTGTTCACATACCTGAGACTATGGAATACATTTCTTCAAATCGCTACAAACTCTTCCTAAATAAGTTGTAAAATAAAGACAATAAGAGTTGATTATTCTATCTGAGAATGATGACTACCCCTGGTACTATGTAACACACACCATATTTCCTTATTCTCTAAATATTCTGACAGGTATGATTTTAGGGAACAAATCCAAACTGGGAGGGGAACCCTAGAATTCTACTAAGAGCATGATGCGATCTTTGGGGACAGCATATGGAATTATGAACATTCCCCAATAAGACGAATTTGACATGTAATCCATCCCCACCTTCAGAAGGAGAGGAGCTTACAGAAAACAAGGCTCAAGTAGAGTTCTATATAGAACACTACTTGGCACTTAAAGGCAATACCAAAACAGAATACTATAAGAAATAAGTACTTGCTGAATAAACATCAGAAAACTGAGATTAGATGGAAGAAAGTGGGCTATAAACATGAAACTGTGGTAAAAACAGTTGATGTAAAAACTGGTATCTATTGAGATTCCTGAGCAGTGGTGGAAGGAGAAAGGTCAATAGGCCCTGAGATATGACTCAAAATGTTGGAAGGTGAGTAAGGAAGGATCTCTCCTCCAAACTTGTTACTTGCAAAAATAGGTCACTAAAGAAAAACAAATTGTAGCTGTTTGCACATTTTCTGTGCTTTTTTTCTTTAGCAACTAATAGTGCATAATTAATAGGTTCCAGAACTTTGTGGAGAAGGAAGGTGTGGTGGATTGAATGTAAAATGTCCCCCACAAGCTCTGGTATTTGAACACTTGGTCACCAGGGAATGGGGCCTTGCTGCAGGAAGTATTTCTCTGGGGGCAAGCTCTGGGGTTTTATAGACTTGATCCATTTCAAGTTAACTCTCTCTACTCTGAGTTTGTTGTTGAAGATGTGCTCTCTCAGCTTCCTGTTCCAGATACCTGCTGCCGTGACTCTCCCACTGTGGACTCACCATAAGCCCCAATAAACTGTGTCTTCCAGAAGTCACTTCCACTCATGGCATTTTATCACAGCATCAAAGTGTAATTTATGCACTAGGCCTTCAGAAATAAGGCACGTGAGAACCTTCTTGATGTTTACTTTAAAAAAAAAAAACAAATATAGAAGAAGACACAAACTTAGCTTAATTAGGACAATTTTTAAAAAGGAAATAGGACAATTTTAACAGCTTTCTCACTTTGCCACATTTATTGTGCTCAGACAGCAGGTATTTGGGGAATTGCTGCCAGGGTAATTCTACCTTGGCTCTATGGTACCTGTATACAACAGCATTCTCAGATGGCTGTAACACAATACCTCCAACTGGGCATTTATGAAATAGATTTATAGTTGTGAAGGTTAAAGCTGATGGCTAAGCTATTGACGAAACTGATTTTGGTGAGGGCTCCAGTTATTGAGGACTGCTCTTTTACTCTCCCTATCCTCTCTGATTCCTTACAAAGAGAATAAATTTAATAGTTCATCCCCCTATTTTTAAGGACACCAGTTCTGTCAGATTAGAATCTCATCCTCATTAGCTTATGTAGCTGTCATTACATCCTTAGACTCTCTAAAAATAGTCACCTTGGGCTTGGGCTCTCTTTATGGATTTTGTTTAGGCACACAAAATTTCATCCAAAATGTAGATGTTGAACAGACAAGAATATAGGATCAACTACATATCATTCATGAGCTTTCTGTACTGGTACTACAGAAAAGTCCCCCTTCTTTTCCACAACAGTGAGTGTTTTGTACATTAGAGGATACGTGTAAGCAATTTCTGGGGTGAAGGAACTTTGGTCCATAATTAGTGTATCAGTCAGCCGTAGATTCTCCATAGAATATAATTTGTTTGACCAAGAGTATATTTGAAAAAAGAATATATTTCAAAGGGGAATCTGAAATACTATTGATGACAAACAGCGCCTTTAATACAGATAATCAGGAGCCAGCTTCCAAATAAAATATACTGAAAACCCATTTAAAGTATCTTACATCCATGTTAGACAGCAAATAGGTAATCTGGCACATTAGACACAGAACTCAGATTCTGTCAGACTTGGGTTCAGATGACATTTTACTACTGTTTTACTTAGGGTTTTATTGCTGTGAAGAGACACCATGACCAAGACAACTCTTATAAAGCAAACATTTATTTGGGGTTGGCTTACAGTTTCAGAAGTTTAGTCCATTATCATCATGGAGGGAAGCATGGCAACATGCAGGCACATGGCAGTATGCAGGCAGACATGGTGCTGAAGGAGCTGAAAGTTCTATCTCTTGTCTTGAAGGGAGCCAAGAGAAGACTCTCCTTCCACAGGAGGAGGGCCTCTTCTGCACTGGGTGGATCTTGAGCATAGGACCTAAGAACTCACCCCCACAGTGATGAACTTCCTCCAATAAGGCCACACCTCCTAATAGTAGCATTTCCTATGGGCCAAGCATATTCAAACCACCACAAAAACCTTCAGTACCCTGCTTTTTAATTGAAGATCATAGAGGACTTTTCACCCTGAAGACAAGAATTTACCAAGGAACCAAGCCAGATACATATACACATCCAAATGATGGTAGCATAGAGAGACTAACAGGTAAGCCAACTTATTCCTAAAGAAGCCATTTGACATGAAAAACACAGGGTCAAGTTACACTTCCTTGATGGTCCTGTCTGGAGGTTCCTCAAGAGGGAGAATGCCTCAAAGGATGAGAATCTGGATTCTAAGGCCAGATTGGCAATGGAACACTGCCAATAAGGGGCAATAAAGGAACATTGCCCCTTATCAACTGCATGACTTTACATGAGTTAGTTGACTTTCTTCTCTTCTTTGTGCATGGATCTGTTCAGGCATGTATAATGCACACGTTTGTGTTCATATGAATTTGGGACTATGTGTTGGCAAATGTGAGTAAAAAGGCCCGAGGTCAGCCTCAAGAATCACCCCCAATAACACCATCTACATTCATTTAGACAGGATCTCTCATTGGCCTGGAGCTTGATTCGGCAAGATGGGTTGGGCAGCAAGTCCAAGGAATCTCTTTCTGTCTTCACTTCCCTAGTGTTGGGATTACAAGCCTGTGCTGCCATGTCCAGGGTATTTACATGGGTTCTGGTGATTGAATTCAAGTCCCTCATACTTGAAAGGCAAATACTTAACAACTGACCCAGCCCCTTAGTTAATTTTCTGTGCTTCATTTTCACATTTGAAAAATGGCCCTCATTATTTTGCCTGTTTCAAGTTGATTAGGAGGCCTGAAAAAAAAATATGTTCATTTAATCGCTAATGCAAAACACTCAAGCAAAAACGGTTGAAAGTAGAAAGGGTTTTTTGCACTCCTTCATAGATATGAACTGACAAACTATTCGGCAGCAAAAGCTGACTGAAAGAAAGCTGTGCAGAATCCTTGTTTAACATACTCAATATTAATATTCATAGTTTTTCTATGAAAATATGAGAATGTATTTGATTTCAGAGTGTTCTCATGGACTAGGCTTGGGATGTGTACAGTTATAATGGGCATAATATACCTTTCTAAAACAGGAAAACACAAAATTGCCTCCCAGGGTTTCAGATAAGGGATTATGGACTCTGAACACTAACTAGCACTTAGCAATTCTCTTTAAGTATTAGCTTTTAAAAGACTGCCCTGTGACTAAGTGTTCCATGTATAGGAAGGTGAAATCATGACCACTCCACAGCTTTGAACTTCAAATTACAGAGTTTGTTTTTTTCTATAATTTTCTTCTAGAGGTAGAAGGTAGAGAGGTGGTTTATTCCAGTCACGTATTTTGCAGACATAGAAAACATAAAATGAATTTCCAGCCATAAAAGAATAACTAGAACCCAGTTTGCTCTCTCAGCTAAAAATAATTTTAAAATTATTACAAAACAGTAATTTTCACTAGGATATTAGTCAAAGAAAAAGGAGCAACTATGTGAAGTGAGCCCTGTGCTTACTGGGCCTTCCTGCATCATGAGAGTTCTAGCCAGAGAGGGGAAGCCCAGTCAAATCACAGAACTCTTAAGCTATTAGTTCAGCGCTTTGAGGTCAAGATGACCAGGGTATGTGATAAAAATGTGCATAGACATAGAACTTTGGAGATCATCCTAAGATTCCCTAAAGGATAACTGAATACTATCTATACCTGGGTATTAAACCATCCAATGCTAGGGAAAAGAATAAGAGAGTTAGACAAATCTCAGAACTAAACTTGGTCTCATGAGCTTGAACAAGAAAAAAAAATCAAAATTTACAGGGCAGAGTGCACAGAAAGAGCTTTCCTCACAAGTGTAGAATAATTAGTTTAGACTAAGCAGATCTCTCATCCTGCCCAAAATATTTTGAAAGCAATACCCAAAAGACTGAAACTCTTTCCAAGCAGCTTAACTAAGTCCCAGGACAAAGCTTAAGAATAAGTCCAAGAATGCAATGTATCTGGCAATCATGAAGTTAGAAATCACCAAATGATTTCTATGGCATCTGCAATAGACATTATCAAGAAGCAGGAAAATATAATTCATAATAAGAAACAGTCAATGAAAGCTTGCACAGGCTTTCCCCAATTTCTTCTGCTGTGGACAATTACAAACCTTGGGCTTTAGATACAGAACTATTATAAAAGGACTAAAAGACAGAGAGGATGGCAGACCACTTAAAGACCTCACGACTCAATGAATAATATATTGGTGAGTTTCCTGGGTTCTCTTTGTCTGCTATATCCAAAACTTAAAGCTGAACAAGCAAGCAAAAAATAAAAATAAAAATCAATCTATGGTGGCAACAAAAGCCTGCTCTATCTAAAAAACCATGGAAGATGTAGCAAAGCAAGACAGAAAATGCTTGGCGGAGGCCAATTACACTCCAGCCAGACATCACAGAATAAAACTGTAGCCTCACCCTACTGATTCCAGCAAAGAGCATTAGGGGAGCCTTATTTCTTCCCCTGTGAGACTCTGCTATTGCACAAGATTGCTGTGTGGTTGTGTCAGGAAAGGACAAGAAGAGTGCCAGGTCTTTATCACTGCAAACTAGTTATGAGTCTCCATTTCCTCACATTATCAGGAGAGACAGTGAAGAGCCACACAGCCCACTTCCCTAGGTGGTGATGTAGTATGGTTCCTGCCAGGTTGGTGCCAAAGAAACTTCAAAAACAGGAGTGTTAAATAATGATCAAAATCTAACGACAACATGAGAAATCCAAGTTTCAAGTGAAAATCACTAAGAACCATTGTCAGTTGAATGAAGTTAAGGAAATCATAGCATGCTAATGGGACTAAATTACCTAGGTAAGATTATAAAGAACTCTAGATGAAACTAGTTTTATTTAAAAGTTTTTCAGACAGTGTATTTTGATCATACTTTTCCTTCTCCCCCAACTATGCCCAAATCCTTTAAACCTCTCTACCCACCCAACATCTTGTACTAAAGACTAGTTGACTCTGCTGGTCCTTCTGTGGCGATCTCATCACTCTCAGGACCTTCAATCCTCTTCCCCTAACTCCTCCATAAGAGTCTCCAGCCTCCATCCAATGTTTGGCTGTGGGTGTCTGTATCTGTCTTAGTCAGCCCCTGCGTAGAGCCTCCCAGAGGACAGCCATGCTAGGCTCCTGTCTGCAAACAGCAAAATAGCACTAATATGTACATCTTCCACTAAAAGTAAACAAAAGAAAAGAAAGTGAAAAGAAAAGGAAAAACAAGAAAAACAAACAAATACAAACACAAAAACAAAACAAAACAAAAACACATTCACCAAATCATGGAGTCTGTTTTGTGTTGGTCAACTACTCTTGGACATGGGGCCTGCCTTGGACTATGAGCAATGTACCCAGAGATAGCTCATTGAAGAAAATTTAGTTTCTTTTTCCCCTTAGGTATCAATTACAAATAGATTCACAAATCTTTATTATTTTTCCTATGTGTGTATGTGTTTGTGTATGTATGTTTGAACACATGTGTGACTGCCCACAGAGGCCAGAAGAGGCTATCGGATCTCTAAACACTGAAATTGCAGGCTGTTATGACCAGGGTAGGTGCTGGGAACCAAGCATGGGTTCCCGAAAAGAGCAATGAACACTCTTACTCTTCGTCCTTGAACCATCTCTCCAGATGGTTTAACAGAAAAAAAAATACCTTATTACCAATGAAAATCAGATACCACTACTCCTCGAATAGAAAGTTTCAGTAAGGCAATAGAAGATTTAAAGAACATTTTAGAACTGAAATACATCTTGTAATCAGACCAAAAGCAGAATAGATTATCTTTTTTTAAAAATCAGCAGACTAGAAGATAAAAATTATATAATCTAAATTGCAAAGAAAAATAGTCTAAAAATTAGAAATGGAAAGCCCTCAGCCACTGAAGACCTAACATTCATGCTCCAGAAGAATGGGAGGAAAAGTCACAGTTGATGCTCAAGGAAAAAAATGGCTAAAACTTAGCAAATGGCATCTCCATCAAGACAAATACAGAAAAATAGAAGAAAAGAACAAAGCATTATCAATATCAGGATATGCCATCCGGCCCATATGGGTGTGTGGTGGTCAGGACAACTCTTGGGATCTCTTCCACCTTCTGATATCGGTTTAAACTTAGGCTGTCAGTCTGTATACAAACACCTTTTGTCTGATGATCCACCAGGCCCTAAATATACAATCTTAAACTTAAAGAAAAAAATCTCTAGGCCCAGCAAATTTCATTGGAGGATTGTAAATGTTCAATGAAGAATCAAGGGCACTATATAATCTTTCCCAGAAAGTGAAAGAAGAGCTTCCCCTGTGATTCAAACTATAAAACAAGTATTAACTCCATTATCAAAAATAGATAATAACAGCAATAAGACTACAGACCAATGTCTGTAACAATTCAGAGAAAATAATTCTTTTTTTCTAACGAGCATTTTTTATTAATTTATTTATTCATTCATATCTTGAACGCTGTCTCTCATCCCAGTCCCCACCGCCACCACCACCCCAAAACAGAGTCTCTTTCCTCATCCTCCCACCCTGGCCCACCAAGACTCTTCAGGGCCAGAAACATCCTCTCCCACTGCGACCAGACAAGGCAGCTTTATGTGCTGTGGGCCTCTGTCCAGCCCATGTATGCTCTTTGGATGGTGGCCCAGTCTCTGAGAGCTGCCAAGGGTCCAGACTAGTTGACTCTGCTGGTCTTTCTGTGGCGATCCCATCACCCTCAGGACCTTCAATCCTTCCCCTAACTCCTCCATAAGAGTCTCCAGCCTCCATCCAATGTTTGGCTGTGGGTGTCTGTATCTGTCTTAGTCAGCCCCTGCGTAGAGCCTCCCAGAGGACAGCCATGCTAGGCTCCTGTCTGCAAACAGCAAAATAGCACTAATAGTGTCAGGGACTGGTGCTTGCCAATGGGATGGGTCTCAAGTTGGGCTGGTTATTGGTTGGCCATTCCTTCAGTCTATGTTCAATCCTTGTCCCTGCATTGCTTTTAGCCCGGATGAATTTTGGATAGAAAGTTTTGTGGGTATGTCGGTGTCTTTATTCCTCCACTGGGTCCTGCCTATCTACAAGAGATGGCCTCCCCTGGTTGTCACATCCCACTGTTAGGCTAAGGTCACTCACTTTGACTCCTGGGAACCTCTCCTATCTCAAGTCTCGGGACTTACTAGGTGATTCCCCTTAGACCCTCCAACCCCCAGCAGTTGCGAATTTCCATTCATTTTCTTATTCCCCTGGCCCTGTCTCCTGTCCTTCCACATACCTGATCCTGTCCCCTCACCCATTTCCCCTCTCATTCAGCTTACTTTTTTCCCTCTGCCTCCTATGACTATTTTATTCCCCCATCTAAGTGAGATTCAAGCATCCTCACTTGTGGTTTCCTTCTTGCTTAACTTCTTTGGATCTGGAGGTTATATCACAGGTATTCTATATACTTTTTGGCTAATATCTACTTTTCAGTGAATGCATACCATGCATGTCCTTTTGGGTCTGGGTTACCTCACTCAGGGTGATATTTTCTAGTTCTATCCATTTGCCTACAAAGTTCATGATGTTCTTGTTTTAAATACCTGAATACTATTCCACTGTGTAAATGAAACACATTTTCTGTATCAATTCTTTAGTTGAAGGAGATCTGGGTTGTTTCTAGTTACTATCAATTATGAATACAGCTGATATGAACATAGTGAAGCATATGTCTTGTGGTATAGTAGAGCATCTTTTGGGTATATGCCTGGGAGCTATACATCTGGGCCTTCAAGTAGAACCATTTCCACTTTTCTGAGAAACTGTCAGATTAATTTCAAGAGTGGTTGTGCAAGTTTGCAATCCCATCAGCAATGGAGGAATGTTCTTCCTTCTCTACATCCTTGTTAGCATGTTCTGCCACTAGAGTTATTGCTCTTTGACATTCTTGTTGGTGTAAGATGGAATCCCAGGACAGTTTTGATCTGCATTTCTCTGATGATTACAGATGTTTGTTTCTTGGCCATTTAAGATTCCTTTGTTAAGAATTCTCTATTTGTCTCTGTGTCTGATTTTTTAATTGGGTTAGTTGGTTCATTGTAGTCTACCTTCTTGAGCCCTTTATATATTTTGGATGTTAGCCCTCTGTTGGTTGTAGGATTAGTGAAGATCTTTTCTCATTCTGTAGGCTGCCATTTTGTCTTATTGACAGTGTCCTTTGCCTTTAGAAGCTTTGCAGATTCATGAGGTCCCACTTGTTAGTTATTGATCTTAGAGTTTTTTTGGTTTTTTGGTTTTTGTTTTACCATTGTTGTTTTAGAGTTTTTTTGTTGTTGTTCTAGAGTTTTCAGATGTGCTGTGAAGTTGTTAGTACAAGAACTCTCCAATTTCTTTTTAAAGGCATTTAGGGCTATGAATTTTCCTCTTAGCAATGCTTTCATTGTATCCTATAGGTTTGGGTATGTTGTGTCTTCATATTCATTGAATTCTAGACAGTCTTTTATTTCTTCCCTGACTAAGTTACCATGGAGTTGTTCAGTTTCCATGAGTATATGGGCTTTCTGTTGTTTCTGTTGTTGTTGAAGTCCAGCCTTAATCCATAGTAATCTGATACAATGCAAGGGGTTATTTCAATCTTCTTCTTAGGTTCGGTAGATATCTGTTAAATCCATTTAGCTAATAGCATCTGTTAGATTCATTGTTTCTCTGTTTGTTTTCTGTTTCAATGACCTGTTCCGGGTGTTGAAGTCCCCCACTATTATTGTTCAATGTACTATTTGAGTTTTAGTAAAGTTTCTTTGATGAATGTGGGCGCCTTTACATTTGGGACATAGCTGTTCAGAATTAAGACATCATCTTGGTGGATTTTTCCTTTGATGAGTATGAAGTGTCCTTCCCCATCTCTTTTCATAACATTTGGTTAAAAGTCTATTTTATTGGGTATTAGAATGGCAACTCTGGATTGGTTTTTTGGGGGGACCATTTGCTTGGAAAACCTTTTCCCAGCCCTTTATTCTTAGGTAGTGTCTATCTTTGTTTCTGAGGTGTGTTTCTTGCAGCAGAATGATGATGGATCCTGTTTACAAATCTAGTCTGTTAGCCTGTATCTTTTTATTGGTGAATTGAACACGTTGATGTTGAGAGATATTAATAACCAATGATTGTTAGTTCCTTTTATTTAATGTTGGAATTATTTCTCTCTCTCTCTCTCTCTCTCTCTCTCTCTCTCTCTCTCTCTCTCTCTCTCTGTGTGTGTGTGTGTGTGTGTGTATGATTTTCTTTTTTCTTTTTTGCTGTTGGATGATTAACTTCTTGCATTTCCTAAGGTATAGTTACTTTATCATTCTTGTGTTGGAATTCTCCTTCTAGTATCCTTGTTTGGCTAGATGAGTAGAAGGGTGTCATTTAAATTTGGTTTTGTCATAGACTATCTTGGTTTCTCCATCTGTGGTGATTGAGTATGTTGCTGAGTATAGTAGTCTGGGCTGACATCTGTGGTCTGTTAGGGTAAGCAAGACATCTGTCCAGGATCATCTAGCTATTAGAGTCTCTGTTGAGAAGTCAGGTGTAATTGTGAAATGTCTGCCTTCATAGGTTACTTGGTCTTTTCCCCTTGCAGCTTTTAATATTCTTTCTTTGTTCTGTACATTTAGTGTTTGGATAGTTATGTGGTGGGCAGATTTTCTTTTCTAGTCAAATCTATTTGGTGTTGTGTAAGCTTCTTGTACATTTATAGCTATTGCTTTCTTTAGGTTTGAGAAGTTTTCTTTTGTGATTTTGTTGAAGATCTTTTCTGGCCCTTTGAACTGGGATTTTTCACCCTCTTCTATATCTATTATTCCTAGGTTTGGTTGTTTTTCTTTTCCCATACTGTCCCAAATTTCCTAGATGTCTTGGGTTAGAAACAAAATCAAAGCAAAGTAAAGCTTCATGAACTAACAAGGTCTCAAGATAAAATGCAAAAATCAATTATGCTTGTGTAATGTAACAATAAACATGAAGACGTAAAAAGCATGCAAACAGAGCATTTAGATGTAAACTAAACAAAATATATACTTCTTAAATTGATCCAGAAATTTCTCAAAAAAAATCAGGAAAACTTTGTATAGATACAGAAAGGGTATTACAATTCATAGAGAGAAGCAAATTGTTTATAATGGCTATAACCATTGAAAAAATAGAATAAAGCATATGGGATTCTTCTGGATTTCTTAAATCACTACAGCAATAACAATTAAATGGTATTTGTCAAGAGAGAGATAGTTATATTATGTCAATGAGCAAAATTCATAATAAGAATGCATAAATAAGCTCACATAAACTTCCACAACTGATCTTCTTTTAAAAATGTACAAAAGTAATTCAGCAGAAGGATAGACTTTCCAGCATGGTGCCAGGGTGGTGAGGTGCCCACAAGCAAAGTACAAGGAGTGATCAGCTTACATCTCACAGAGCACTCAAAACTTAGATAAAGTATAACATGGGAAGTCGTTAAACTTTTAGAAAAAAAATGTTCTGGATTTATAGCTAGGAAGGGAGTTTAAAACTTACAACTAAAAGCATAATTCATAAAATATGATAAGTTCATTTATAGAATTTGAAATGGTTCACAAAAAGTGCTAAGTACATAGAGATATTTTGGAACAAAAGCTAAAAAGTGTGAGACAATATTTGCAAGCTACATGGCTGAAAAAGGACTGGTATATGCAAATAACTAAGTATATAAATACTCAAGAATAAGCACTGAAAGAATATGGGTGAAATAGAGTTTTAAAATGAAATTTGGTTGAATGACTTCACATCTGTCTCCCTGAATCATCAAAACATTAAGGAGATATCTGTAGGTAGATGCAGAGAAATAGTGCTGATGGAAATATATAGCTAAACTAATGAAAAAAAAACTAGAAATGGATACAGTTTTCTCATGTCATTCAAGATTCTGAAGCTCAATATTGCTTAAGTAAGCCTAATATGCATGGCTTATGTCTACTAAGAGTGGCATACTATTTAGATGAGAGACACTGGCCTGCTCTTATGTTTAGTGATATCTATTACAACACAGATACATTTCAAAGCAATTGTTCTGAGTGAAAGAAGCCAAATCAGTCCTCAAAAAGGTCTATGCGTTTTGTTCTATTATACAGCATTTTAGGAAACATAGACTAAAGTGTTCAGACAGAAAGGAGGTTGCTGGTTACTGGAGAAGCAGAGAAAAGGAGGACATAAAGCAGGGTAGGAGATAACAAGCATTCCGCCCCCCCAAAGGTGACTTGTAGAGATGATAGATATGTGCATAACTTTGTGACAGTTGTGTACACTTGTGTTGTAGTTTATCAAATTATTAATTTGTGCAGTTGACTTTATATCTATCACCCCAGGATGGCTTTTTTTTAAAAAGTTTTTTAGAAGAATATTACAGTGAAACATACTAAATAACTATAAATGTCCAATGTTTTATACATTTGTTCTCTTACTCAGTTGCTTAATTTTGAACAAATACAGCTTTTATTATGTTCAATCAGTTCAGTATTATTTCCTTCAACACTTTTTGTTTTTAGACTTCTAATTATATTACAATCTGCAGAGACTCTTCAAAATATCTCCAAGGACTCCAGACAGGCTGGTGGGAACAACCAAGACCAAGTGTCAACAAAGGACATGCCGCCAGGAACCCACATCATCTTGCATTCTTCTGCTGTTATTTTTAGGTAAGTGCAATGAATGTGAGTGTTGAAGTAGCTCCTGACTTTGAATGCAGGTCTCCAGCGTGGATGGGACACTTTCATCCAGTGCCAAGCAGTGAAGTGGAAACTGGCTGCCTGAGATATTTTCACTTGTGAGATTGCAGACAGATACATTTCTGTGGTTGTGGAGTACCAGCTTCTAGGCATGCTGCCATAATTCAAAGAGAGCTAAGAAATGTGAATCTTGAAAGTGTGGTCCACAGTCTGCTGGAAATCTACAAAGGTCGGTTTAGAGAGTCACAGAAAGGACAAGTCACAGGAAACTGTGGACATGTAAGTGTTTTTCTCAACTGTGAATTTAGAACTACATTAAGAATTTAAAAAAAGAAAAACCCATCATGTTCTTCTCTGATCATACTAATTTAATTGAAAAATATGTTAAACTAAAGGGCTGCTTAATTATGAGGAGTTGTGTTTAACTTTTCCCACTAAGTACTAATCAGTTCTCCTGAACCATGTGTGGAATTTATAAAAGACACACTATAGTGATGTTTTCGTAGAATCAAGATTCGAATGCTATATGTAGGGCTGTCCACCTGGATGTAGCCCTGCCCTTATTGCAAGGTACAATGCATATCAATGCTACCCTGTTTGGTGGCAGACTTCTCCCATCTTTGGCCTATCTTTTACTGGGGAAAATGAAGCTATGGGCAAAAACTATAAGGTTACCTTCCAAGATAACCAGGAAAATTGAGGCTGCTGAGTCATGCTTAGAAGCATGAATACAGAAGTATTCAGACATGCTTTCACCAGTTTCAATGAGCCAAACTACTTTTTTTAGTGCCGATAACAAAATTAACTTCTATTGATAAAAATAAATGATGTGAGCTGGGCAGTGGTGGCACACACCTTTAATCCCAGCAGTTGGGAGGCAGAGGCAGGTGGATTTCTGAGTTCCAGGCCAGCCTGGTCTACAGAGTGAGTTCCAGGACAGCTAAGACTACACAGAGAAAACCTATCTCGAAAAAAAACAAATAAATAAATAAATAAATAAATAAATAAAAATAAAATAAATAAATAAATAATGTATGTGTTTTATTTGAGACAGAGTCTCTCCCTTTAGCCTTACCTGGATGAGTACTTGATATAAAGACCAATCTGATCTTGAACTTAGAGTTGTCCCTTTGCCTCTGACCACTGAGGGCTAAGATGGCAGATGTTAGGATGGCAGATGTGAACCACCACACCAGACATAAACAATAATTTATTAGAAAAGCTTTACAATGGAAAATATAGATTATAGGTTATAAAAATATAGATTATAGATATAAAACTCTCATGAAAGCAGTTGTTTCAATAACCTAATTTTATGTGAGAGCTTGAAAAGCATAACTCTATAGGATAAACACAAAAGTTTCCAAAGGTCAATGAATCTTTGGAGACTTAAAATTGTGAGGACAAAAGAGGCAGGCAATAGTAGTAATGAAAACCAACAAACCTAGCAGTATCTGCCCAAGTTTCTCTACGATGCCTACATTTTTTATCTCATTTATAAGAAATAAAACTAGTCTAATAGATATTTATAGTAGTTATGGATTGAAAATCCTAAATTAAAAACTTAGTACCCTTGGGTTAAGTAAGAAATAGCCTATTTGCTAAGGTAGACAAGGACTGTGCCCATAACACTGTTGAGTTAAAACATACTGTGGGAGTAGAAGCAGGGTCTGTCTTTCCTAAGGAGAAGGAAGACTACATTCATTGTTTAATCCTTCTTTCGGTTTCAGAGCTGCTTCATCTACTGGCCCACTATCACACTACAAGCCATCAGGGGAGGGGAGTGGATGAGTTTGAGGGAATAAGCCTGGAGTTCATAGATCGGATCATGTGTACCTAAAGTCGCAAGGAGTGAGACTGTCCAGTTATGACACATGACACATTCTAGCCATATCCATGAGCAACCATGCCAGAGCCTTGTTGCTGGCAGACTTTTCATCTCCTTTGTGAATGTACAAGTTTCATGACTGAGCTATTCCATGTCTGCCTCCCTGGTTAAAGTCCCAAGCCAGGAAAATCCATGTCTGATCACCTTTGAGCCCTTATAGCATGGAGCATAGCAATTTGCAGGGAACTGGCATTGGTAATATTTAGTCTACTAAATTTAAAGGAGTCATAAAGGTGGTCACGAGATTTTCCAAGTATATAGATTTAGCCAGATAAAAATACACATATTTAGTCTGGTTTTAAAAATCATAGAAATAACCTTAGGAGAAGATATCAGAGTGACCCAATTTCTATATAAACTGAGGCCAGCCGATGCTTACTGCACAGCAATGTGGGCATATTCAAATGTCCAAGAAGGCAAATTTGATGACCTCCCCCTCTCTACCCTGAGAGCTCAGGGCATTTTCCCATGCATTCACATGGAGCAGCAACAATGCCTTTCTACCATCACAGTTCTTGAGGATTTTCCACTTTGTTTTATTTTAATATATTTTTGATAAGAAAACCCAAGTTAAGATAGAGATTCATTCCAGGGTCTATCCATCTGCACATTTTACTGCTAGGAATGCATAATTAGAAATCCGTCTCTCAGTATATAATATTTAAAAATAAAATAAACAGTATCGTAAAGTGTTGATTATGTATTTACTTAGGAACAGTATTGAATCCTGCCATTATTTTGGTCTGGTTTTACAATTTCTCCCAAGTTATCTAAGTACATAGATCTAGCCCCATGTAGATATACCATTAAGTAATGGATGATTTAATTTTTATCACACAGCAATCTATGTCCGATGTATACACACGTGTACAGTGCATACCTGCTGTGTGTAGAATAAGCCTCTGGGGGAAGTGTTTATTCTTTTTCCCAAATGTAAATATCAGCCAGACAACTTCGAGGTCAGCAGTGAGCAGTTCATAATTTAGGAATGATTAATGGTGTCTTCGGCTATAATTTCAAAATCTGAAAGCTGTCAGGATCTAGGGAGAGAGGTTATTCGTTGTTAGGGTGTTTTCAAGATGTAGACTGGCACATGAAGTCTGTACGGAAGAACAGAGCTACTGATGGCCAGCCTCATGTTAAACATTTTAAGTATTTAAAGATTCTAAACATAGTCATTTTCATAATAAATATTTTATTATTTATGCTGGGAACAAAACTAATTCTGCAGCTATAGGTTATCTGGGCATTATCAATGCCTCAGGAGATTGGGTGATTTTGACTGGCTGCTTCTTACAGCCTGGAGTTATAATGTACTTCTTTATCACACATGAGGTCTCTTTTCTTGTAAGCTCGGCCACTTGTAATTTCAATAACTTAGGGCAGAGGCACCCACAATTTAGTAGGCATGCCCCAGAAGATTAACGAGACTGAGCAAAGGTAAACTGAATACCTAATAACATTTGTTTCGCTAACTTCATACCTAAGTGATAACTATAGTTAGTTCATAGCTCTGTACCTCAATGTTCTCATCTGAAAAATGGGGGTGTTACTTCATCACAAAGGACAAAATAAGCTTAAAGAAAACACCTCACCCAAATGTCCAGTAAAAGGCTTCAGATAGAAATGTCTAATGACAATTTACTAATTCATTATGATCTGAAAGACAGTTTTGGTGCTGGACTTTCAGGATGAGAACAACACAATCCCCTCCCTTAAAAATGAGGCAGCTCTGCATGTCAGGCAAGGGATTCGAACTCGGTCCTTCCCACAATCCCAGCTGGCTTACTGCTAAAAGGAAGAGACATGAAGTGCATTTGGGTAGCATGGATATGCGATTTTTGTTGCTTTCTGACTTGGGAGAATTTGGTCTTAAAGAAGGGATTAATTTGAATAACAGCTTAAGGAGAAATAACTTCTCATCTCAAGTCCAGCAGCCCCTCCAGAGGAGAACAGGCTCTGGGAATTGCTTTCTCTAGTCTGTTGTGGTCGTAATTGGTTTTCAAGTATTGTTGATCCCTCTCACCAGAAAGTGGCTAGAAAACAATAATTCATTTCTCTCTCCTTCCTGCTTGAGATGAAATTTGAATTGATGTGCTCAAATTTAAAAGATCCATATACATTTCTAGGCCAACGTATCTTTTTGTCTTTAAAAAAAAAAGCTGTTATTTTTTAATTTTTAGAAAGCCAGTGGTTTGCTAAATTACACTCTCAGCTTCACAATGATAATTGCCTTTGGATACCGCCCGACAGCCGGCACAGGTTGAAGAGGGAGTTTGGAATTGTTTAAATTTGCTTGTTCCCCTTTAATACTAACTTTGCTCTTTTTGTGGTATGAATCCAAATGTAGCTGGCTTGGGTAAACAAAGAGGAGCTATCAGCTTACATTAAAATTAATAAGGGGTGGGAGAGATGGCTTAGCAGTTAAGAGCGCTGGCTCTTCTTCCAGAAGACCCAGGTTCAATTCCCAGCACCTACCTGGTGGTTTACAACTATCCATAGCTCCAGTCTCAGTAAACTTGACACCCTATACTAGCCTCTGTAGGCACCAGGCACAAAAGTGGTGCACAGACATACGTAAAAGTAAAACATCCATGCACATAGAACAAAACAATAATAACTTTTTAAAAAAACAATTGAGATAAATTGGATTCTGGGGCAGGTTTACCTGAACTCAATCAGTGTCATCAGAGCTCCACTTCTGTGAATCATAGGAACACTGTTTCCCTGACGTCCTGGATTCGTACTGTGCACCTCTCTGCTGGTCCCTATTTTCTTCTCTCGTGACATGTGTCCAGTGCTGACCTAACGTCTGTGTGGAGAGGACTGTGCGAGAGGAAGCCTTCTTACCTGGAGAGCCGCACTCTGGTGAGATTTGCGGACAAATCCCGGAGACCCAGTGCCCAGACGTGGCTCTTCCTTTTCCCTCTTACTCATGTGATACTAAACTAACCAATCAGCTTTGATTTCTTAATCTGGGAAATGGAGATAATGATTAATTGAAGCTAGATGTAGCGAAACATGTCTATAACCCCAGCACTCAGGAGGCCAAGACAAGAGGCTTGTCAGTTCAAGGCCAGCCTGGGCTATCTAGCAACAATAAATTGCACTTAATTTATAATCAGTTTTGCGTGAAATTATTGAGTTAGTATCTGTAAGACGTACTGAACAATGTTCACCATTGAGTGCCTTCTTAGCAAGCCTTCGTGGTCCTGAGGATTTGGAGTTCGAGTGTAAGGAGACAGAAGAGGATGATGAGAAAGAAGAGAGATTGATACCCTTGATAGGGACAAGGAGTAAATGAGAACTAGTCTGGAAGGAACTCAAAGGTTGTGGTCGTCAGTTAACAACAGACCTCTGCACTAACCAGCTGGCTTTCCTACTCTAGGTCAACCGGCCATGCTCTGCCTCTGTCCTCTAGCTGGGTCTAAAGACGTCTGCACTGGGTGGTATATGTTATGGATTGAAGTGGTGTAAACCTCTGTGGATACCCCGGCTTGCTTTCTTCATTTATAACTGAAGTGTGCTGGTGTGGAAAGGGTGTGGCTTGTGACTTCAGTTTCCAACTTAAAGATCTTGTGGATGCGAATCTGACTGAGGTAATGATGATGGCGACCCAGGCGAGGAGACTCCCCCCTCCCCCCACCCACACACATAAGACGTATAAACCTTTTATAATGTTATCCCTTAAACACGTATTTTCTACAGGAAATCGAATACTTTAGATGCACAGGCAGGGGTAGGAGGTGGAAGACTCATAGGAGCAAGAAAGGAAGGAGGGAACCCAAGTAAAGCCTGTCCCCAGGTAGAGTGCTGGAAACATGGCACTAACAAAGACTTCCTGTTCAGCATAGAATCCATCCGTGCTGGCAGAGGCGGCTGCAGGGCTGTGGGTGTACTCAGCTGTGCAGAGCTGATTATAGAAGATGAAGGGACTTGGCAATTCATTTCATCTCACGCTGAAACACTGCTGACAACCGAAAGTGAGGACAGAAGGAATCATTTGTTCAACTTCTGTTTTAAAAAGCAGACTTCAAATGATACCACCGAGAAAAGGAGGCGGGGCGGTAGTGTAATGCCATACCTTTCTTTTTTTTTTTAAACACACTAGCTGCAGCGTTTATGTTTAGGCTTTGGAAGGCAAAGAGGTTGTCTTTTTCTTTTCTTTTCTTTTCTTTTTTTTTTTTTTTGCAGTTCCCATCAATTCCAAGGAACAGGATGGATAGATGTGTGCTTAATCACTGATGAGATAGAGCATGTCCCCCTAACTTGACAGAGACTATCGTGTCCACTCATATCTGAGTCCCATGATAAGTCAAAATGAAAAACTGTAATACCACGGAGCTTAAATGCTTCTTAGAAGCATTGGAAAGGGAAAAGATTTTATTCAGAATCACTGTGCTGACTATGGATAACTATAGGTCACATAATAGAGAATCTATTTTAGAGTTTTATAATTCTGGCTATTCCAAAATTTAGCTCACCAATCCAGATTTTTCACTTGTCTACATGTTATTTTATATTTTGCTTAGATTTTTTTTTAAAGGAAATGTCATATTTTTGTTTTTAAATGAAATGTACCACCATATCAGCATGTTTAACATTTGAAAACGAGGACTATTCTTTTTCATACGAATTACTATGAAACATGAGCTGTCTGAGAAAGTAGTCTTATTGCAAAAGATTTATAAACATGGGTAACCCACTGCACTGGTAAATTATTAGCTATTTACGATTAATGCATAAATGCAGCTCCAAATGTTAATGGGAGAGGTAACGAAGTAGATTCCTCATGCAGTCATTAAAATTAAAGTATTCACAGCCTGAGTAGATCCCCCTCCCACCATTGCTGTCTTAAGCAGTTCAGTTAAGTGATTGATGCTTGTCTCCGTACAAAGGCTTCAGTTATTTTCTCTGTTCTTACTGTAGGTTCTCCTCCCGAGAAACCACTTAAGCAATGGAAATAGAAAATACTACGGCTCCAATACATTCTTTGGGTCTCATCACAGTCTCAGATTTTGTTTTCCAACAATATTTGGGGAAGACCTTCTGTGTGCCAGGCACTGTACTGGGGCATAAGCAAGAGGTGGTGCCATAAACTGGGTTACTATCTACATGGTCCAGAGGATAAAGGGTAGCCTGGAATCGTGGGTTTTGAATATATATCAACTGCAACTGTTTTTGAGAAGGCTAACTATGAATAAGAAAGAAGGCCACGTTATAGGAAACTTCTAGGGAATTTTTTTTCTTTTTCTTTGTCTTTGTGTGTGTGTGTGTGTGTGTGTGTGTGTGTGTGTGTGCTAAATAAGTTATATTTAAGCAGAGGTGGGAATATAAAACATCTAGTCTTGTAGTCTTGTGAAAACCATGCTCTAAAGATGTGAGTTCCAGAATGACTTTGGTGTGTGTGTGTGTGTGTGTGTGTGTGTGTGTGTGTAAGAGAAGGCTAGGGTGGTCTGGGGGTGTAGCTTAATATTAGAGCACTTTCTGAGCATGCCTAGTATCCTGTACTTATCCTCAAGCCAAGAGCAGGGTACAGAGAAGAAGGAGCAAGATCAAGGGTGCGGGGAGGGATCAGCAACTCTTCAGAAGTTCTGGTAGATCAAAAAGCTTGACATTTTTCTATAGAGCACTGGAAACTTTGGGAAGGTGTTTCTAGTCTGGAGAGTGGTGCTGAGTTTGGGGATAGTAGGAAAGTAGCTCACACTGAAGGTCTCAGGTCGGTCCTGAGTGGTGCAGAGCATCAGTGACGGGAATTTGCAGAACATCCCTGGTGGAAACTTGAGGGAGTACAGTGATGTGAACATGCACCCTCACTTAGTAGCTGTTATTTTACTGAGATTTTATTTGGAAATCAACAACTGAACATGTTTCCAACTCAAACATGTAAGCTCAAGCCACAAGCACTGAAGTTTGTGTAACGACTTATCAAAAGCACTCAGACATAAAATTATGCACCTTTTTTGTTCTTCCAAAATTAATGATACTGAAATAGTGTTAAGCATGAGAACACTTGAAAAAAAAGTCTTTACAAGGCATGGCCCATGTACCAGTGGGCTATGATTTCAAACACCTTCTATTCTGGTAAGATACATAGCTTAATAGTAAGTACAATAGTGATTCCAATCAAATATCCGATCATATTCCTAGATTGAATACAGTTTTCTTGTATGTACCTTAACATTGAACTGTGTACATCAAACAAAAACTTAAAGTGTAATCACCGTTTCATGAAAACTGATATTTATTATAAAAAATAACAAATATATTTAGGGATAAGTGATATGTAAAATCTTATTCCTTTTACTATAATCAGAAAATGTTTAAATGATTAAGTTAATATTTAGACTTCAATCATGTATCATTAAATGAGTTAATTGAAATATTTTTATCTTTGTAATAAAGTTTAATTCTAAGGGATGAATACTCTTGATATTAAGCTGCTTACACATCATAACTTTGGGGTTACAGAGATGGCTCAGTGGTTAAGAGCACTTGATACTGTTACAGAGAATCCAGGTTCAGTTCTGAGCATCCATATGGTGGCTCACAACCATCTGTTCTTCCAATTCCAGACCATCAGATTCCCTTTTCATGAACTCCAAGTATGCTTATGGTGCACACAAATCCATGCAGGAAAAACACTTGTACACATAAAGTAAAATAAAAAAATAAATCTTCAAAATGACATTCTTTTCATTTTGAGGAAGTATCCAAATTCCCTATCCACTTTTCCACTAATAAACCTCCTGACTGTTTGCATATTTTGCTATGAAGGATATGATTTGCTATGACCATTATTATCTATGTTTTCCTATGGACATGTTCTAATTTCTCCCAGCTGAATACCTCAAATTTGAATAGATTATGCTGGGGTTAGATGAATATTTCATTTTATTACTAGCTTTTTGCATGGTGCATGCTTTTCTACCATATTATTTAATTTATTGGTGCGTTTAGATGTCATAAAAGGTTTCTTATAAACAACAGGTAGACACATCTTCCTTTTTATTCAAATATAATTTCTTTCAAATGAACTGCTTAACACTTATATTAAATGTAATTATGGCTTTATTAAGTTTCATTTAATTCTACTATCTTGGTATTTTTTTCTTTATGTTGCCCACCAATTATTTGTTCCAGTACTCACCCATGCCTCTCTTCTTTGGGGTATTTATGTATTACATTAATAAATATGTATAGTCCATATTTACTATCCAGTTTTATATACTTAATTGGCATTTTAGCAGTCCTTACTTCTCATTGGTCTGTCTGTGCATGGTTTAAGGGTGAACATAAGATATGCAAACTTACTACAACATCACTTCAAAAAAGAGTATACTAAAGAATAATCCACAAATTAGATAGCAGTAGAATGTTACTTAATCTATGTTCCATTCCCTGTATTCCCAGCAGTTATTTTAATTATCCATATCCTATAAATCTCAAGGCTTGACAGACCAAGATCCTGGTTTTAAAAAAAAAAAGTTCAAAGAAATGGCACAGGTGCACCCCCTTCCCTCCCTCCCAGCATCTGCCATTCTGTAAGCAGTGTAGGCTTGGTAGTGGAGGGGCAAAGCGAGAAGCCGCTCTGAGATTAAGAGTCTAAGGAATTTTGTGAGTTGCCTGATCCCAGAGAAATTGAAAATGGAATTAAAGTATGAATAGGTTTCAGATAAAATTCGCACATATTCAGTTGAACCTCAAAAGGTCAACAGCCTGCTAGGGATGAAACCATACCAGCCAGTAAGGACCAACCTTTATAGGGTAGCTTCTAAGCCATTAAAAGTAATGTCTATAAAAAGTAGGAATCGCATCTCCATTTAAACCCATTACCAAACAAAACCGACAAATGAAACAAACATCACCAACAGCAATAGCAAAACAGAAAAAAGTAAAAATTTGGACCAAACAATAGACATAGAGCAAATAGAAAGTAGAAAGCAGGGAACAGAGCATGATGCAGCTGTACAATTCAAGCAATGCCAAGGGTGATGGCAAACACCAGAATCTAGACGATGCAAAAAAGCATTCTACCCACTCCTTGATTTTAGGCTTCTGGTCTGTAGCCTTGGAAAATAGATTTCTAATGATTTTGATACTTGACTGTCCCAGCTTCTGATTCCCTGTTTTAAATACTCTGAGAAAGCAGAACAACTACCCTATGTTTAATCACATGAATCCATTTCAAGGGCATAACATTAAGTAAAAACATCTTCCATGGAAGATTGTCCATGTGTGATGTACTTTATAAGAAGCACAGAATAGCTAAAGTATTCTGTGAGCAAGATAATCCCAAGAGGTCATGGTGGGTATAGACATTGTGATTGGTTAGGAAAAGGAGACCTGTGTGATAATGGAGTTCTATATCCAAAGGCTTCTATTATTAAAATTTCCATAGTGCACTAACACAAAAGGATGAATAGACACATGTGTTTGCATTTTCAAAATTCTGAAAACAAACACTTAGGACTTATATATTTTAGTGTATGTAAATTCTCCCTTAAAAAACAATCTACTCAGCCAGGCAGTGGTGGCGCATGCCTTTAATCCCAGCACTTGGGAGGCAGAGGCAGCTGGATTTCTGAGTTCCAGGCCAGCCTGGTCTACAGAGTGAGTTCCAGGACAGCCAGGGCTACACAGAGAAACCCTGTCTCGAAAAACCAAAAAAGAAAAAAACAAAAACAAAAAAACCCCCAAAACAACAAAAACTAAAAAACAAAAACAAAAGCCAAAAAACCAAAACCAAAACCAAAACAAAAACAAAAGACAATCTACTCAGGGTTGGAGATTTAGCTCAGTGGTAGAGCACTTGCCTAGCAAGCGCGAGACCCTGGGTTCGGTCCTCAGCTCTGAAAACAAACAAACAAACAAACAAACAAACAAACAAACAAACTACCCTGTTGGGCAGGCACACTTCAAGAAGCCATCCTGACCCTCACTCACCCCGCTGCAGGCCCTGTTGATGTCTGTGGCCCAGGTTACCACTGAGGGCCATGCGGATGTCCTTTCGTAGTCTGTGCTGCCTCCTAAAGCCACGTTGATATCTGTGTGTCATGTTGTTGCCGGGAGCCATACTGATTTGAGTGGTCTCCACTGCCAAATGAGCCACGGTGATGTCTAGGCCTGAGCTGCTGCCAAGGGCCACCATGCATGGGTCTATGGTCCTACTGCACTCAGGGTCAGTGTTACTGGCCTGTGTTGCTGCTGAAGGCCATGGTAATGTCCAGGCCCCTGCTGCTGTTGAGAGACATGTTTGGGTCCATGGTCCTACTGCCCCCTGGGGTTGTATTTGTAGTCCAGACAGTCATCAGAGACCATGTGGAGACCCATAATCCCTGTTCCTGCTGACTGGGAAGAGCAAGTAGGTTACTTTTGCTGTGATATGGATGGCTGCAGACACATAGTTGAGGGAAGGGACATGGAAGGTTTATGTGATCCCCCACCCCATCCCAGAATCACCTAAACAGGAAGCTACCAAAGAGAACTTTTAAAAAGTGTGATGGAGATGCTGAAGATACTCTATGGTTGACAGCTTTGGGGAGTGGGTGGACAGGGATGGGGACTCAGGTCTATTTAACTGCCAGACTGTTGAGACTTTGATCACGCTCCAATTGAGTACATAGATAACACAAGTTAGACTTGCTTGGTTTTATTTTTCTCTTTTTTCTATCTCTCTCTTTTTTTTTTACGGGGAGGTCACAAGGGTAGGGGCAACAGGCATGGAAGAACTGGGAGGAGAAGGGTACATGATGTGAGATTCATGGAGAGTCAATACAAATGTCATGTTGAAAAAGATCAACTCTGTAAAAGAAATATTGAACTTTAGATGGCACTGAAGTATTTAAGGGGAAGTGATTTGATGTTATCGATATAATTGGAAATACATCAAAAAGTAAGCTAGAGTAACAAATGACCAGACGTATGGGTACATGATGATACAAATATAACTATTATAAAATGACTACTGAGGTCTGGTTGGTAGGCATGTGATTGTTCATATAGAATTCTTTCCATTTGTATGTGTATGAGTAGTTTCATGATAAAATACAAAAGCATAAAAGAATGTAATACAGACACCTACAAGCAAATTAGATATGATGGAAGAGAAGCTTAGTCAACTTGACGTATAAGATCTTTAAAAAGGATAAAAAGATATACAAAGGGGGTTTGGATTGGTAGTACAAACATTTGATTCTAGCACTCAGCTACATCTCTGAATACAAGGCCAGCCTCGTCTACATAATGAGTTCCATTTGCTTGTGTGCGTGTGCATGTGTGTGTGTGTGTGTGTGTGTGTGTGTGTGTGTGTGCGCGCGCATGTGTGTGCATGTGTGTTAAGGAGTGTTTGTGTCTATGTGGCTATGTGTGTTTTACTTTGTTGCCCTGGCTAGCCTAGAACTTAACTATGTGTAACAACATGGCTCCAAACTCACAATGTCCTCTTGTCTCTGTCTCCCAAGTGCAGGAGTTGCAGGCAAGCACCGCCAACCTGGGGCCCCAATTTACCTTTTAGAAAGATAGCTATGGATACAGTATCTAGACACTCAGTTAAGGCAACGGATTTGTGGACAGAGTAAATATTATTAGAAGTAGATGCAACTAAACTATTGAGAATAAAGGCAAAAAGAACTCAGAGCTTTTCGCCAAACTGAACTAACTTTTTAGCAGGAGTGACAGAAACCAATAGAAGAACACTTCAACAGGGAGGCACATAGGTATTATTAGATTCCTGCTGTGTGTGAGATTTTGGGGCAAACCCTTTCTGAGCATCACTCCAGATATTCCCCACACTTTCCAGATATTTCAATCTTCTTTTCAAACAAAAGGAAATTGGGGTTTGGAAAAGTTAGTTGTTTGTATAAAGTGGGACAGCTAATCAGTTGATAAAGATTAAAACTTCATATGTAAGACTCTAAACATAGTCATCCTATATCTTGTTGCTTCTTTTCTTTAGTATAGAATAGTTTATTTGGGGGCATGGGAAGTGGAGTTGAGAATGGGAGTAGAGGCAGAGAAAGAGAGGGGACAGGGAAGGACAGAGAGAGAGAAAATGAAAAGGAAAAGAGAAGAGAAGCCAGCCAGGGACATGTGGAGAGGGAGGGGAGGAGAAGGTGAGAGGAGAAATGGGTCAGAGAGAGAAGAGAGTCAGAGAGAGAAGGGACAGAGAGCCTATTTTGTTTCTCATCTGCTTTTCCCTCTTCATTTCTGTTATTTTGGTAATGCTAAGTCTTAGTGTTCTCGGCTTGGCAATGCCCCTACCAACTCTCTTATTCCTGACAGTATTTTGGGGTCACACTGAAAAAGGAAAGAGAGTCAACTGTGGTAGAACACCAGTGTCTAATATTGGGCAACATGTTGCTGTAGATACTAGAGCAGTGACCACAGAGAGAATCCGTGTAGCTGGCTTCTTTCCCTAAACGTTTCTACACATCAACTCTCCAGCTTGACACTGTGGTAAAGGACTGGAATGCTTTTGTCTTTCTCGTTAGCACCATATTCTAAAGTATGCATCACTACAGGAAACTGACAAGGTGACGAGCTGTCACTTTAGCTAAAAGAATGTCCTATTTTTCATGATTATTATTTCCTACAGAAATATGCTGACAACAGCTACTTTTGATGGCAACAGTATGCATGTGACCTTTTGTTAGACAATGAACACTATGTCAGCAGTGATGATTCTCAAATTGTATAGAAATGGTAGAAACATATCCTCAAAAAATAATGTCTAAGGCACATAAGGCTCAGGAAACTATATTAGTATAATATGTTAACAAATATATCTTGGGTACTTTATGAGTGATAAAGTCGGCATTTATAGTCCAATAATATTTTGCTTCTTATACATTTTTTCTTTAAATCTGCGTTATTTCAATAAAACAAATAACATGTGCTTACTTAAATAAAACTAAATTTCATTAGTATCCTTAAGGGAAAAAATTTGAATTTGGTTCCTTAGGAACATCTAAGTTATGAATAATAAATTATTTTCTGAAACTAGCTTAGGGCTTTAATATTCCAGGATTTTATATTAGATAAAAATCAATATTAATTGGAATACTATTTATATTTTTAACTTCTTCCCTATAGTTGCTTAAATAAGCAAATATTTATTTCTAGAGAGACTTGAAAGAGTCTCATAATGTAAAAGTAGAGAATGTCGCTAGGCAGTGGTGGTGCACGCCTTCAATCCCAGCACTTGGGAGATGGAGGCAGGTGGATTTCTGAGTTCCAGGCCAGCCTTGTCTACAGAATGAGTTCCAGGACAACCAGGGATATACAGAGAAACCCTGTCTTGAAAACAAACAAACAAACAAACAAAAAAGTAGAGAATGTCATTTCTTTGGTATATTTTTTTTGTTCATATGTGAGTCACATAAATTTTGCCAAAGTTGTCCTGGATAGTATTATCAACTTAATACAGCCTAGAGTTACAGAGTAGAGAGTCTCAAGTGAGGAACTGGCTAGATTTCACTGGTCTTGGGCATATCTGTGAGGGGCTTTCCTGATTGTTGATTGATATGGGAAGATCCAGCCCATGTGGACAGCACCATTCCTAGTCAAGTGATCCTCAACTGTATAATGAAAGTAGCTAGGTACAAGCTGACTCAGGAACCCCCCCCACTCCCCCCCCCCCCGCCAAGCAACATTCCTCTGAGGTTTCTATTGTGTTCCTTTAGCTGTGTGTTCCCTGGTTAAAGGTAAAGACATGTGCACTAACAAGCTGGCCCGCTTTTAAGATTGAGGTCCTGCCCTGAGTCGATGATGGTCTGTAATCTGAATGTATAAGGCAAATGAATCCTTTCCTCCTCTTTGCTGTTTTTGGTCACAGCCTTGATCACAGCAATAGAAACGAAGTCAGAACACACATTTCCTGGAAGCTTTTGACATCATCTGTGCCATGCTTGAAAATCATGTGTTTGAAAACTGTGTATTAGTAGATATTACATATCGGCACACATATATGTTCATGCACACCACCTGGCTATAAACATATATGCATTTGTATATCTATGTATACATTTATATATAGGAACACACATGTATATGTTTCTAGATTATATTATGGTCAGGCTGAAAGTGGCAGCTTGTTTGTGCATTTGGCATTTCTCCCAGATGCCACATTAATCAGAGTTATACACATAGCAAGTGACTGGCTGTGCCATTTCTCTCATCCCTACAGTATCCCCCTAGAAGATCACTACTGGAATTATGGGTTCATGGTTGAGGCTGAGACGGGCGTTGTTTGCGTCATATTATGTTCTTTCCTATAGTCACAGTTGCTACTTTTTCCTTCAATGTGTTTTACATCTTACTCCACTGTATCTAGTAAGCAAAACTGACTGCTAAGGTTTTCCTAAATCTAATGGCAAATTCTCATCTAAAACAACCAAAATTCAAATAGGTTTCAGGAGAAAGCTTAATAACATATAACTTATTATACTTTAAGGGCATCCCTTGGAGCTATAGTGATAAATTAAATTATATTATATTCCTCAATAAAACAGAAACTATGTTCTCAAAAAGCACATAAAATTATTTCTAAAATTAAAAATTCAGAAGTTAGGCTTAAATGAATGCCATCAATTAATTTTCATAAAAGAACTAGAGACATTTTGAAAAAAAAAGTTCAATTATGTTCAAAATGAAAATTATATAAATAACTTTATATTATTGAGAAAAATTATTATGATCTGAGAGATAGACCTAGCAGGTTTTTTTAGCCTTCAATTAAAAATATCAATCCTCTAGGGTCATCCTTAAATCATTTGCCCACAAAGGTGCAGAACTCAGATAAGACTTCGTCTAGAGGCTGTTGTTTGCAATTCCCTAGACTTCAGAGGTAATGAAATTGGGATAAAATACTGACATTAACCAAATCAATAGTTAAGTTCTTTAAAGTTCAAGGTAACATCTTGTCCATTGAACCTGATGGAACTTTAACAAGGTCCCGCCCATGTGCTATTAGACTTTCCTGGAATTTAGATGCAGCCGCATAACCTCTCAGTAAGGCTCTTCTTGCTCAATTCTTCACAGTGTGAATGAACAGAGAGCAGCCTCTGTGCTCCCAAGTATTGCCAGAGAATCCACAAAATGCTATATCAGTCCCCGACCACTTAGTCTACAACAGTCTGGCCAGTGATACAAAAAGATACAAAATTGCAGTCTTTTTCTCATTTTCTCCTTTTCCTTTTTACTATTTATCTGTGAGGTACTTAGAAAGCCTTCTTTCTAAGATGTCCCTGGCCATCCTGCTCAGTCACCCTGACTTTCCACTCACCCTGAGAGCATTTGCCACTCACTGCGTGTTGATCTAATGTAAGCAGCTAGAAACACAGGAGCCCTGCAGGAAATTTTTATGAGTGAGCTGAAAGTGTTCAACTCATTTGTTCCAATCTTCTCAATGGTGCAAATGGTCTGCAGAATCCCAAATATCATAATCGACCTGAAACAAGACGAAATGGACCATTTTCTGTATAGTTTCCCTTTTTATATATAAAAGGGGGTATGGGGGGGGGGGAGTGGAAGGATTTTCTGAAATGTGATAGCTGTAATAACCGAGAGGGGGAAACCAAAACAAGCCTGCACAGTGATGGCATCCCATTACACTCAGCGTACCACACAAATTGGTCCCAGCAGTTTTCTCTTTAATTCAGGATTTATGGAAACATCTGAGATTATAAAATTAAGTGAACAAAAACAGATGTTATAATTGTGAGGGGGGCCCAATTCTTGGATGAATACCAGAGCTAAACGTTAGTATATGGAGTGGAAACATTTTAACTCGGGTTCCTATCTATTAGTTTACAAGCTGACGTAAATATTCCACAGGAAGATAACCATCTAAACAGCTCGGAGAAATGAAATTATGTTCACATAAGTAGCTCATTTTTCTCCCTTTCAAAAGTAAGGCAATGGCTATTAAAATGACAATTTCCTTGTTTCTTAATTAATAATATACAATCTCCCACATATATTCACAACTCTGATGGAAAGAGGCAAATCTTAGATTGCGCTTGCACATTGGGTTTTCCTGTTACTCTATGATGATAGAGAATAACACCATAGCTGTCTCCTTTGTGTATTTACTGTGGAGCAGCCGATCTGAGCAGCACTGAGCTTTGGACAGAGGTAGCTCCAACTGAATAGAGAAAGTGACACCCTGACCTTTGAAGTAACTATCTAAAGGTATGAGAAAACATCCTTCGAGACGAAGCTGAACCCAGACATTGTTAAAATTCTCAAAATTATCTCTGGAGGCACAACAACAACAAAAAAAGCCATTTAAAAAAAAAAAAAAGGTTCTCTAGTCATGTTTCCACATAAAGACTGGGTGTGGTTGCGCAGGCGCTGTACTCTTGGCATCCCTTGGCAGAGACTGTTTCTAAGTATGATAGAAATGAGAGACTTGCAATCGGTTAAATAGTGTGTTCTTTTTTAGCAGCGAAGGACCTTTAAATGATCTAAGATGATTTTTCTGTCAAGCAAGAGGTTGTGCTGAGTAAAAGGACACATGCCAAAGGCTGCGGTTCTAAGCGTGGGTAAAAAAGAGTTTGTAAACACACCCAGAGAAATGTCGGGGATAATACCCTCCAGGGGACCTTGGCCAAGATTTGTTTATTGGATTTACACAATTGAACCAATCATGATTAAATTGCCTCGGGGCCAAAAGTTCAAAGGGATAACAATCAGAATGCATACATCCTGGGACAACAACCGGCAAGTATTAAAATAAATAAGATGTCAGTGTAAAGTACCAGAGCTTTCAGTTCTCAACAGTTCTGCTTGTAGAAGGTCATTAGACAGGGATTGGGCCGAATTACATTGAACAAAGAAAGAGTCCCGCAAACCGGTCTGCCGCAGAAATCTAATTTCTTCTTGAGTTCTGTCCAGACACAATGTGGTAACTGTTAGCTGGAGCCCTCCAGCTGATTCATATTTCTATGAAACTGAATGAGCCATCTTTCCCACACTGTGTTCTAAGGAACGTGGAATCCACAAAATGTTAGTGTCAGGCAACCATTTTTTTTTCCTACCATCATGATTCATCCAGGAAATATGTAACCTGTTTACTATTATTCCTATAATTTAGTTTTTTTTCAAATGTACTAGATTTCAGAACCTTTTTTTCTAAGGAGAATCTTGTAGAGAGAGTGGTCCTTTGGAACATACTTCAGAAAACCCAAGGATAAGTTAAGTAGTACACAAGCTCTTCTATAGTCTTTGGACCAAGAGTAAGGAGTCATTTTCCCTCCATAAGAGGCAACCTTCCTCTTATCTTAATGATCCAAGGCCTCCACATGCTTTTCTCTCAAACGCTGATTCAACTCAGGTTAAAGAAATACTAAATAAAACCTCGATACTACAATAGCCTGGTTTTTTTTTTGTTGTTGTTGTTGTTTTGTTTTGGTCGCACCAATACATTTGCATTATGACAGTACAGAAACTTTGATGTAAAGGAATAAAGTTCTTATTGAGGTATTTGGGGTAGATGTAGTGATTTGAATGAGAATGGGCCCCATAGGTTTATTTATTGGAATGTTTCATGATATGTTATTTGGACATAATTAGAAGGTGTGATCTTGTTTGAGGAGATGTTTTGCTGGGGTGTGCTTCAAGGTTTCAAAAGTTTAAGTCATTCCCAATTGTCTGTCTTTGCTTCTTGCTTGTGGATCTGTATTTAAGCTCTCCGTTACTGCTCCAGTTTCAGACATTGCTTCCTGTTGCTCTGCTCCCTACCATGATGATCATAGACTTACCCTCTGGAACTGAACTGTGTACCCACAAAAAAAACTCTTCAATAAGTTGCCTTAGTCATGGTGTTTGACCACAGCAATAGAAAAATAACTAAAACAGCGATCAAGGAAGGCAATGTTTGGGAGACCAATAAAGGATCCTGTGGTCTCCAGAGCCAAAATAAAAAATAAAAATAGAAATATAAAAAAATCCAATTCAAGCTATTAAGGGGAGGAACATAATTATTAGATGGAGCTAGATCCAAAGTTCTCTGAAGCACCTTGTTTTCAAGTTCCTTGTTTATATATGCAAATTCATAAGCCATCTTGATAACAAAGCGGCAATGATTTCTAGTCAACCTTCTAGTTGTCCACCCGAGAAGATAACAGTGTCCTGTGCATCATATCCATAAACAGAACCTACCATAATTTCCTGTGGAATGGCGTTCTAGTGATTTCCTAACATATTCCACCTAGAATCTACTCTGATCATAAAAATATTACAGATAAGAGAGATTAAATCCCATTTTATTTTCTCCAAACTCAACATCTCCATTCTTTGTGTCCTCCATACTTGCAGGTGCTTTGTTTCAAGTGGTAACTTGATTGTTGTTGCCATTTTTAAATTCAGTACTCACAACCAAACTTTTTGTCAGCTTCAGAAGTGAGGCTTCACCATCCTATGACCCATGCCTGCTGTTAACATAATGGAAGTCCAGGCCTGCCGCTAACAAGAACAATTATTGGTGCCTAAGAGCATTTATTACATGGATATGTCTGTCCTAATAATTCCTTTTAAAGTCCCAATATTACTGATTATTTATGTTCTCAAAGGCCCCAAAGAATTGATCAACAGAAAGAAAATAATATCAGAGCAGACCTAGAACATAATGTCAGGAATTAGGCAGAAAAGAAATTCCTTGAACATTGAAAAGAAGGAGTTAAAGAATTTAGCAAATAGCTAGTTCTGGGTTATATAAAAATTAGAACAGTAATGACTACTTAAAAGTATTGATGTTGATCATAAATGGCTCCCCTGAAATGTGATTTTATACATAAAAACTCTGTATTATTGACACATGCAGACATTTCATCTTGTAGAGGTCAATGCCAAGGACAGTGACCTAAATTGTCTCCTGAAGGCTAGACTGTCTTCAATATACCCAAACATCATTAAGCAACTCTTTTTAAGTTAAAATTGTAAAGTCATCATAGAATGCACTACTATTTAACAACTCTATCTGCAAAATGCCATTAGAAACAAACTACTGGTTTAAGTAAAGGCACATCATTTGCATATAGACAATGCTTCTGTTTTGTTATTCTGATAGTGCCTCCTACCACTGCCCTTGAGGAAAAATACCTTTAATTTGATGTAAATTGTTCCCAGTTAATGTGTAGTGGCTTTAAATAAATTACTGTTTTTATGTGTATGAGTGTTTTGTCTACGTGTACATAAGTGCACTGTATGTGTTCCTGGTGCCCACTGAGGTCAGAAGAAGCCAGAGTCCCAGTACAAGAGAGGTGTTACAGATGCTTGTGAACCACCATGCTTGTGCTGGGAAATAACCTAGGTCCTCTGTAAGAGCTGACACTGCTCTTAAATACTGAGTCACTTCCCCAGCCACCCATCAACTTGCTTTTGAGATGAGCAAGATACTTGTTACATAAAAGTGTAAAATATTTCTGGAGATTCCAGACAAATTTACTTGTCTGGAATTGATTTTACCACTCTCTCTGTTTCTGTCTATGCATACGTGTGTGTGTGTGTGTGTGTGTGTGTGCTCGAGGGCGCGTATTTGTGTATGCAAATATGTATGTATGTGTGTATATATATGTATGTATGTGAATTATTGCACATGTAGGCATATGTATGTGTGCATGCATGTGTGTGAATGTATGTGTGTGCATGTGTGTGAATTTATGTGTGTATATGTATGTATGTGTGTCTGTGTATGAATGTGTGTGTATGTGGTGTGTGTGTGTGTGTGTGTGTGTGTTTGTGTTATTCCCACACCTTTTTAGTTATGCATGACTTTTCAGAGACAGCTTGGCTCTAAGATCACATTTGCATGTTTTTTCCTTATCCTGAATTCATAGTCGCTAGATTCAAAATAACTTAATTTAATTAGCCAGTGTGTTTGCAACTAAAATGAACTGAAAATTCTTTTCCTAAAGTGTTTTTGTATGCTTTTACTAAGTTCCAAAATCTTTAGAGAGCCTTACATATGTCTTGGGTGCCAAACTAAGCATTAAGACATTTTCCTTGGAGCAAGATAGGGATAAAACCAGTCAATTTGAAAGAAGTACCAAGCAATGCATTAAAAAACATAACCAGGTGACATGGATGCAGTGATGAGCTCCAGGATCCATAGCTAAGACTGATAAATGCAAGGCAGGTTCTGAGAAGGATACTGAAGCATCTAAGGGGATACTGGGACATTGACCAAATGATAGGCAGTGGATTTGGGGTACCAAATTCTTTAATAAGAGTTGGCTAATTAAGTCAAATAAAATCTTTCTCAGTGTACAATTTGTTCTTCTGCTCTGGCTAAGATCAGAGTCGAGTAAGGATAGCCCTGCTGTGTGCTGAGATGCTGTGTCCTGAAGAGGAGCAAAGACTTGACATTTTCTTAGGATTGGATCCTATGACAACATCCTGAACACCTGAATTGGAGAAGGTTATACCTCACTTGCATCCCCAAGTTATCTAAGTTGTCTAACTGCAGAAACGGTGAATTCATACTCTGCCTTTACATCCTCAATTCCTTTTCCAAGCTCATGTAAGAAATGGCAATTCCTTGCTCCAGCTGCAGGGAGAATATTATGGTTGACAAGTTAGCTGAGCAGATAATTGACAGAGTATGATGAATTGCCTTTTTAAACAGAATCTCTGGTTTTCTAATTTTGTTGTTTGCAGCTATTAGTAGCAATCATCTCTCTCTCTCTCTCTCTCTCTCTCTCTCTCTCTCTCTCTCTCACACACACACACACACACACACACACACACACACACACACTGGATTTTGTAACTATTGTGATGCACAGAGAGTCAAAAATAACTTTTCTACATATAAAATTTCCTAAAAGTCCTAAATTTTCCAACTGGCAGGAGACAATATGTATAGAGACAATTTTTACAAATACTCAAAGTGTATGTTATTAAATATTGTCTCAGAATTATTACTTGTATAATCAGATGCAAACTAGAGATAAAGGCAAGAAAATAATAATTAGCTTTTGAACAATTGTACATTTTGCAACCCATTGGGCTCATTGGTAAAGAGCCTAATAAAATAACAGCAATATTTAATGAAATAAGTGATTAAACATGACTTAAGAAATGCCTTTGAGACATGTATCTGCCACTTTTTACTTGATGTGAGTTACAATGGAAGGAAGGAAGGAAGGAAGGAAGGAAGGAAGGAAGGAAGGAAGGGAGGGAGGGAGGGAAGGAAAGAGGAAGAAAGACAGCATAGTCTCTAATCCAAGTATCTCCTGTCATACCTAAAACATTATTATAAATGCCAGTTTCTACAATCTTATAAAGTGATGAAAAAAGAGAAAAACATGTTAAAGAATTTTTAAAAAGGCAAAAAGAAAAGAGTTTTAATATTTGATCAGAAACTTCACTAAAATTAATAATTTATGCTAAGCATTGATGTTTCCAGAGATTAGTGTTTGCAATATTTGATCAAAGTTTATTTTCGATTTTGAGTACACACATACTACTTATTTATAGGGCATTATGTTCTATGAAGTATAAAATGACCAAACTCCTCCCAGTTCTGACAAGGACTTTTGTGGACATTTTGTAAAGAGGCATAACGGACACGGTAAAGCAAAAGTAAGAAGGGTACTGTGCACCGCCAAGTGTGCAGAGAGGGCCTTTGGCATATCTGTGAGATGAGTCTGTTGGGTTTAGAAGCATCTTCACTGGGGTCCATCTCACAAGCAACGATGCTTGGGTTACTCTTCCACACAGACTCCACAGCCAGAATCCCTAGCATGGCCCCCGTCACTGGTAGAAAGTGCTACTTAAGTACCAAAGAATCCTCGCTGGTGTCTTTCTGTCAAAATTAATCAGATATCAAACAGACGGGACATCCAATCTTGACATAGCCCAAACAGAACCAGTCCTGAACCACGTCACAGGGACCTTCGTGACTATAATTTAATGAGTTTGATTGAGCCTAAGGACAAATGAGCTGCATGCAGTAGGTATCGAGACTGGGTGGCTAAACAAAGAACTCCAGAGGAGCTCATGGGCTTGTGAAGATCTGATGAATTTGAATTTCTACAGTGAACCTAAATTTCTTCAAAGAGAATTTGGGGAGAGACTACTTGAGCACTTGCCTAACCACTCAGTTTCTACCAACAGACAGATGAAGTCAGAGGAAACGTACCGACAGTCTCGGTGTGGCACTGGTTTCTGATTTTTGCTTTAAGATAACTCACCTTTTACTGCGCCTCCAACTCCTCAACCGTAGATCATAATATTGACTGCTCCCTCGTGGTTTACACTCTAGCAGAAGAAAATAAAAGCTCTTTCTGAATAGAAAGCAGTCTGTAAAAGCTAAATAATGACACCAACCCCTCCAGCCCGTGTAGATCGGTGAATGCTTTTTGGTTTTGCTATCTTTCTTGGGGGACTATTCAGAGAGACTAGTATGTGTGTGTCTTTTTCTATTGCTCCATTTGTCTTTCTCCTTCTACTGTAATAGCCTGTCTCCAGTTCTCACTTCCACTGGTATCAGAAAAATGTCTCCCTGTTGCTGGCTCTGCAGCTTCCTTCCCACAGGCCTCTCCATCTCTGTTAGTCCATCTTATTTAATTTCATGCTCTCAACAGACCTTGCCTTATTCTGACATAGATCTTCTTTGAAAAATCTATTGTGCTTTTTAGGTTCTCTCCCCAACCCTGGCTTGTCCACCTCTCTGACATCTCATTTGCTTTCACTACTCTCCTCTGAACCTTGCTCTGCCTTCGTTTAATACTCCAGGAAGGGAAAGGTTGGAAGAGGTGAGCTCATAAATTATAGAAAGAACCAATCTTTCTACTACTCAAATGATTCTACCGCTCTAATTTGTCAATATATTGTTTAGTACTTCCAAAAATCAGGTGAGCACAATGCGTAGTAAACACTGAGCAAGTTGCAGGATGTAAATTCCCTCTGATTGCAGGACCAGGGAGAAGAAATCTATCTGAGAGAGGCATATTGATGGTGCTGCATTTGCTTACAGGCTTCAAATGCTATTACTGGCATTTCAAGGAAGTACTGTTCGAACCCTCTTTGGAGGACATACCAGTGTGGCTTTAACAGGATGAAGCATTTAAATACTCTGATCTGGGGTCTTCTTAAAAGTGTCTACACAGTGTGTGATGCATGAGTGGAAGATAAATACAAAGGCATGATGTAAACCAAATACTTAAAAACCAAGGAAAACATAGCACATGAGGATTGCAAATTAGTAGTTACATACACACACACACACACACACACACACACACACACACACACACACACAAACCACATAGGTATTCACCATATGAATCACTGAGAATACAATGGTCATGTGTCAGCTGGATCCATGTTTTAACCTGTCTTTCTCTGAATATAAACACCAATCACACTCATAAAAACAGATTGTATATAGCTTTGTATAACGTTGGATAATCTGTGACTTCCCCATAGAAAAGGCATCAATGGCTAGTTATAAAATTATGATAAGGATAACCACCATCGATGTAACCTGGAAACAGCTTAAACTCTTTTTAGGTTGTAATTACTCAGACAAATGTTTTATCATTTTACATGACTTTAAAACCCCAGAGAATCTGAAACATACACTGCGAGAACAGGAACAATTCGCAGTGAGGGATGTCTCCTCCATCCCTTTCTTCAGGTCTTCACTGAGTTCTTTATTGACCCTCATATTTTTCCTCACTGTCCTATTGTCTTATAGTTTCTTGAGGAACAATGGTTAGTGGTTAACTGACATGGGTTCAGTTTACTTGTTATAAACTAATAACTCTGAAGTCCCTCTTGGTAGATATTTCTGAAAATTGTGTAAAGAAACCTCTTGCTGCTCCTATGAAGTTATGTAGGTGGTGTCCGAGCTTTCTCCTGTCAGTTGCAACTGATCAGTAAGCGATGAGATTTGGAACACTGGCCGGTGTAAGCTTTCCCGTTTCCAGGTAAGACTGGAGCACATCCCTGGAATGATGTAATCTGGCCTTACTGAGGTGATGGATTACCTGTTAACAATCAAGCAAAGCATAAAGGTGGGCAAAAAGGAGTACTCATGGAAAAACAAGAGAGGCCTTGATATCACACAATAAATTATTCTCTAACAGGCTTCATCTGCTTTATATAATTTCTCTGAGTTTCTAAGTTCACCACGCCAGAGAATTTCTTAAAGAAACTGATCATTAGTGAGAAAAGACTTAGAACATTCAACAGTCAGGACTCCTGTCTAGAATAAGAGCATCTCCAACAAAAGGTAAGCCAGGTGTGAGCTGTCCATGCTTGTATATAGACCCGATGTGGGTGGGTCTCACAGGGCAAGCTGAATGCGCCTGCCTTTTCTCTGTGGTTGAAAGAGTAATGCCTCCTGCCTACGAGTGTTCTCTGCCTAATTTGCTGTAATTGCAGCAGAGCCAGTGGCACAGCAGCAATGATGCTGCTCAGTGATATATGTGGGTCACAGCAGAGTTCATCATGATGTCCTTGGCAACAAGAGATAAGGAGCTAGCCAGTCTGTCTCCAGCAGCTTGCAGTGGAGGCTCTATTTCTCCAGTAATGTTAATAGAGAGAAATGTACTCAAACTGTCCATGTCCCAACCCCTTTCCTTCCCACTGTCTATATATTTCTTCTCTAGAAAAGTGTTTCTTTGAACAGTGAATGGACTCAGAAGTATAGAAGTGTGAGTTACCAAGAAACATACAAACAAACAAAAATCCCATTGGGGGGTACATTTTTTGTATTATCCTTTTTTGTGTGTGTGAAATCAGTATTTTAAAAATCAGGTGGGGGGCTGGAGAGATGCTCAGTGGGTAAAGGCACCTGCTGTCATATCTGAGGAGGAAAGTTTGGCCTTTGCTACTCCTTGAGTGAAAGGAGAAAACCGACCTTCACAAGTTGTCACCTGACTTCCGTATACATGCTATGATGTTTGCATGTACACACACACACACACACACTACACTTGCACAATAAAACAATTTTTAAATGTAATGAGACTTTCTTAAAACTCTCATTCATATGCTGGTTGTGATAACTGTGTTCAAATGAATTTAGTAGGGTTTTGGGTTTTTTTTTTTTTTTTTTTTTTACAGAATGATTTTTGCTCAGTTCATTACTCTTTCACCTCGGAGCTTCTTATTTGCATAGTACTGTTCACAAGAATGAAATGTCATAGCCTTTAAGTGTGTTTTACAGAGGCAGGGGGAGGATTTAATCCTCTGTTTTAAGTTGGCACAACTTTACATTCACACTTCCCTGGATTCTCTAGCATAATACCTGTCTGTCTCTGTCTCCTTTCTCTCCTACCCTCATTTCTTTCTCTCCCTTCCATCTTCTCTCCCTCCCTTCCTTCCTCTGACCCCCTCTCCTACCCTACACTGAAAAAGAAGCCAACCTCCACTAATTTTCAAACTTAATTCGATCAAACTTTCTAAGGTCGTTGTTTTAATAAAATTCGATAAGGTAACGCCACAAACAGAGCTCAGGCAAGACAGCGGAGATTGGAACTAGAAAAATCAGTGGCTGGTTTCTCTGAAAGCACAGCGCCATCTTGAAATCAGTGAACTTCACACAGTAGGCTACAGATGGACAGCTGAGCTTTGCTTTTGATGATGCTCGTCTTAAAATGCTTTTGGAAGCATTAACAAGTGAGTTAGGACTGTTAAATCTTGTTAGCGCGCATGAACATGAAGCGTAAAACACAGAAGGTAACCTGCTAGGCTTGGAGGGAAAGATGTACCCTCTTTCAGCTCCCTCAATAGTACCCAGTGAGGCTGGCCAGCTCTTCACCTTGGGGCCTATTGATGAGCCTTCCATGCCTTTTAAAGAAAGAGAAGCATCTGCCCTGAGCCCACAGCTCTGGCTGGTATTTGATTCGAATGGGCACAAAGCTTTTGTCTTTGCTTTCACCTAACTTCGTACAGAACACTTCCAGTTTTCTCAGCCCCACATCAATGTACAGAATAACCTTCCCCAGCCAGTGTCAATTAGTGAGAGAACCCTCAAAACGGAGGAGCTTATAGGCAATAGGTCCTGAATATAGGGAGTGCAGCCAAGGACATCCTACAAGCTTTGCTATCAAGGGATAGAGATGGGGGTGGGAATGGGGAGCTATCACTCAGGAAAGAGTTTGAAGGCCAAAAGGAAACCAGAGACGGGGTTCCCAGAAGCCAAGTTTTAAAAAACCAGCAGCTAATAGTAGTGGCTGACTGTGATCCCAGCAACTTGTAGAGAGATAGGCAGAGATAGGATAGAGATAAGATAGCCAGGCAACTGGGTGGCTAAGTAGACCAGCCAATCAGGAAGCCCTGGGTTTCAACTGAAAGGACCCCATCTCAAGAAATAAAAATAAACAAGCTATGTAAGAGATGGTTGATAACAGCTTCAGGCCCCTACACACAAGTATGTATACACACTTGCAAACAAGCATATACACCCAGGTACACCACATGAAGATACACCATGTGGCCAGTAGTGGGAAGGAAACATGCATGCAAGTGGGTGGAGGCCCAGGTCAAATTTTGCGTAAATGACCGAAAATCCAACCAAGTGCCTAGGACTGCGACAACCTTTTACGAGAACAAAGACCAAACTCCTAAAACACTATGTGCCAACATGACCCTACCAAACACATTGTGTGTGTGTGTGTGTGTGTGTGTGTGTGTGTGTGTAAAGATATAGGTATATCTCATTTAGAATTCCATCCAGATTGACAACACAGGTCAGGCTCATTTTCCTATAATTTGATAATCATTCATCACCGTATTTCCAACCACTGGTTTGGTTTATTTATATTCACTTTGAGCCATCACTTAACTTCTCTGGACTTCATTTTTAACTCTTTGAAAGGGGGGATAGTACCTACATTGCAGAGATGCAGAGAGAATTAAATGCCTTAAACCCACCCCCCAAAAAAACCCAAAAACCAAAAACCACCACCACCAACAAAAAACACTTGGCAGGGGACCCACTCAACAAATTTCAAGTCCCTGCAACCTGCCTTGTGAACTATGAAAACCTTGCTTGATCGTGCAGAGAAGAAGCATTTGAATAAGCTTGGCAATAGACTTAGATTTTTTTTTTCTTTTAAATGCAGCTCACATCCAAGCCATTGCAAACTCTGAGAGTGCTCATTGCAGTGTATCTGACTCTTTTCTTTCTCCTTCTTACTCCCCCTGAAAGGATACTGGAGTCATTTATTTCCATGCAGAAGCGCCGTGGATGTCTTTGTAAGCCTGATAGCATTATCTGACAGATAATCAATGTTTGGCTGTAACCCGAAGGCCTCCAGACCTGGAGGACATTACTCAGCGTGGTATCATCGAGATGGAGGCAAATTCAGCATAAATTGTCTTCTACACAGAAATTATCAGGTGATTTTTTTTTTTAACCCAGAATGCTCCATCACAGTGCTTCCCGTAGGATTAGATGTGACGCTCCAGAGTGCTCTGAGGAGTCATCATTCCATCCTTTGTATCTAGACAGCTTTCCTTCCACAAACTTATCACACGGCGAGCCTGGCTGGAAGTTTACTGATGTGTAGCCGGAGAGTGACAGGAAGGGCTCCCGTGTTTTGATGCTCTTCATTTTTGCAGAGAGGTTGAAGTGACCTTTTAACAGGCCCACAATAAAACGGGCATCAGAAAAGAGTAGGAGGCCCAGGTAGAAAGCACTCACCAGCCCGGCAGGCATAAATACTAATAGGGTGGAGTAATTTGAGTGGACACAAGAGAAATAAATCAAATCCACCCACACTTAAATATATAAAACTATTGCAGAGACATTGACCATGACTAGAGACGTGATTGATTTCTGGGAAAAGCTCGGCTACATTAGAAAGGCTTTAACACAGATTTCAAGCTGCCTTCAAAAAAAGCAGGCTCTTAACAAATTCTTGCTAACCAGAATATGTTCTTTATGGGCTAAACTGTGAAAGGCGGGCCATATAAAGATTAAGAGAAATTTATAACCTTTTGGACTATGGGAAGTGTAATCATGTAACTTGTGTACACTATAAGATTTTTACGTTATTGGTTACATGAGCCTCTCTTTTCATAGCTAAAATATCCTACAAACTGAGCTCTCCAGTTAGGTCCTTTAAGCTAGAAAACACATTGGACATAAAAGTCACTAAATAATGATTTTTAAAAATAAACTGTATACATAGGCAAATGATTATTAAAATCTAGGGCACACTGGTGACTATGGCCAGTTATTTTGTGAGCACTGCAAAACTAGAGCCATTGTTGAAGTGAGAATTGAAAAAGTACAATGGGCCATTGCTACTGAGATACAAAAGGAACAGCAGAAGGGTGAGGAAAGAAGAGGCCAGGGGCACACCGAGGTCGTTGGGATCTCCAGAAAGATTATAATTGTTAATAATAGCCACACCAGAAATGACGTTTGCACTCATCAGGATATCCTGGACAGCAGGGTTAGGAATCTGAGACCTTGACCTATATGACAGAAGGTTGTAATGTTAGCTACTCAACTACTAACTTGATAAATGAAGTTTGAAATTCCTGCTCAGGTCTCTGCATCCCACAAGAGACTCAAGTCACAGGATGCTTGGACACCCCCGTAGATATTTCATGAAAGAGCCAGCACTCCCAACGTAAAACAAAGGCTACCCACTCTCAGGGTACAGACTTTAGCAAATAGCCTTGCCATTTTAAGTGATGTTTAAAGTGCTTAATACTGCTAAAATTCTTTTGATGTTTGATGCAAGAGACTGTTAAGGAGTACGGCTGTGACAACCCCAGACTGAGAATTAAATTCTAGGTAATATCAAAGGTCCTTAGAACTATCATTTTCCCTTTGATTATTTTTATTAAAAATTTTTTATATAATATAGTTTGATCATATTCTTTCCTCTCCTCCCAGATACTAATCACCTCCCTACCTGCTCAACTTCTCTCTCTCTCTCTCTCTCTCTCTCTCTCTCTCTCTCTCTCTCTCTCTCTCTCTCTCTAACTCACTCTTTCAATAGAAAATCAAAATCAAAACAAAGATTAAAAACCAATAAGACAAAAAAATTTACTCAAACAAAAGAAAGAGCACCCCCCAAAACCCTGCGCTGGCCAGCTACTCTTGAGTGAGTTCATTTTACTCTGGCCAACTATTTTAGAGCACAATGCCTGCCAGGAGTGTGGCTGACACATTAAGTGACACTCCACCGGTGTATCACTCCTTTCCTGAGAGGCATCAATTTGAATAATTTCTTGGTACACACACACACACACACACACACACCCTCAGCCCTGGGATAGGAGGCAGGTATTTATGCCATAGTCTTTATGAGTTTCTATCATCGTTGTATGAGGATGGTATTGAATACTTGAAGTCAACCACCAGCTCTGGCCCTTATAGTCTTTCTACCTTCTCTGCCATGTAGATCCCTGAGCCTCGAGGACAGGGGTTGATAAAGACTTCCCATTTGGCACTGAGTTTTTCCCCAAGTCCCTCACTCTTTGCATGTCGTCCAGTTGAGGCTCTCTTTGTTAATCACCACATACTACAAAAGGAGGAAGCTTCTCTTGTGAAGGTTGAACAAGGCAGTGTTCAAGGACCATATCAGTATGCCATTCGAACTCTTATTTTATTGCCTGTTTCTCCTAGGGCTCATGACCTATCTAGTCTAAGGTTCTTTGTCTCCTTAGAAATATCAGATATGGGTTCCCCCTCATGAAACAGGCCCTAAATCCAATCAAAAAGTAGTTTGTTACTCCCAAAACATTTGTGCCACTATCACACCAGTGTATCTTGACTAGCACCATGAATGCTAGTCAGTAGGGGTCAAGCATATTTGTAATGAAAGCTCCAGAAGGTGGCCTCTGAAATCACTCCTAATATGCTATCCATGCTTTCATTGGGGCATAGACTCTCTCCCTTGACCTGGAACTTGTTGATTTATGGTAGGCTGGATTCTATGTGAACATTAGGGATCTTTTCTTGACCTTCCCCACTGGTATTACATGCAGGTACCATGCCTGAGCCCCAGCTTTTCTACCTGAGTTCTAGAGAACATTATGGCTTTCTTGACTGACGCATTTCCCCAGCCCCACATTGCCTTAACATATTTGCCATATCCTCTGCAAGGTACTCAGTCACCCAGGTCTCTCATTGTGGATCTGAGTTGAAAAAAATGAGTCTGCTATTCTATGGCTGTTCCAGAGGCTCCTAAAAGAAATGGGCACATGCCACATTGCCTGTATCTGAACTATCACATAATATAGCTATGAAATGTATTAAAAATCTACCCTATATATAGTTAAATGTCTCATACAAAGGCAGAAAATCATATTTGACGATATGGTCATCTCTCATAACAGTGGTCAGTTTGGACGTCTATCCATTCCTTATGTTTTCTCCCAAATGCAGAATGAAGTGAGGTCAGAGGGGCTGCAACCCCTCTGTAGGAGGCAAGCAACGTGGAGAGTGGGCAGATGTTTAATTGCACAAATACCTGCATGCCTTTTTTCTAAAGAGGTGAAATCAGTAATCCCACGGCTAAGGATTCCTTCTTTTTTTTTTTTTTTTTTTCCCTCCTGAGCCCGAGGAAACAAAGTTAGGAAAGAATCCGTATGCTCCATCAAGTCATCACTCTCATTTCTGTGCTGAGTTGGGGCAGATATCAGAGTTTCCCAGACAGAAAGCTTTGATGGATAGAGGGAGAAAATCAAAGCATAAACATCTTGGATTTTGACCCCAAAGGCACAAACTTCTTGGAACTAGACAAAATAGCCTGGATCTTTAAAGGAATGAAAAGAAGGCATCAGCTGCTATGGATGGGTAGGGTCAAAAATGTCTCAAAATCAGTGGTGATAACTGGTCCAGAAGCAGGCAAAGACCTGTGGGTGAATTCTCATTTTGCTAGGTCCCATGTTGCCTAGATTAACAGTAGGATGAGACTAGAATTTGTGATTTGGTTTCCTTCCATCAGTCCATTAACTGTTAAGAAATATGACCTAGGACTTCTAAAACCATTGGTGTGGAAAAGATGGTAGAGTCTGGTAACTTCCTGGAGGGACCATATTCTTTCCTTATTGGTTGCATCAAGGCCTATGCAGGCTTCACACAGATCATGCATGACACATGTGTACCAAGTGTGGCCTCATTTGACATCCAAGAACATTTGCACCAACCAAAATAGACAAGCCTACTGACAGCAGGAGCACTGGACTGCCCGTGTTGTCTCTGCTTACGAGGATGCTGGGTCAGCTTCTCCATCAGGCAGACCCAGGAAGAATAAGGTTGCATAGAAGTGTTAAGGCCCATGAACATGTTCAAACTTCTTTTAACATAAGACTACAAAGAACTTTTAGGTCAGAGAAAAATGTTAATATATTCACCTCTCTTCGGTACAGTTGTAAAATGCTGTTCTAATACATTTTTATAGAGAAAGAGCTTCATAAAGGCCAAAGAGCTCCGGATCCACAAAACTCACCAATCAGACTTAGTTATCCTGATTAGTCATGCCCAGCTGTATATATGACTTTCATTGCAGGGGTTCCTTGTTTGAACTATTATGAACTTCAATGCAGTGGTGGATATGAGACCATACCTAGGGTCCTGTGAGGGCATTGTCCTATGTGACTAGCTCTAATCACTGGCTGATGATATTGAGATGCTGTCAGACGCGAACATTTCATTGTTATGTAGGTTGGCAAACACCTGTACTCATGGAGCTTCGGAGGCTGAAGTGGGAGGGTCAGGAACTGTCAGCCAGCCTTAGCCTACTATACAAGACAAAACCAAAACCAAAACCAAAACCAAAACCAAAACGAAACAAAAAGCAACTAACATTTAATGACCCCAGATCTTTATCACTACTTCCCATGTCTCTTTGTATTTCCAAACCCTTCTGGAACCCTTACCAGAGGTAATCAACACTAGGACCAGCGTATTAGAGAAGGATGTGACCACCTCGGGCACTGGTTTTGAGGACTAAACTTCTTTCATGACTATCATTACGCAGACAGTATTTAACATTCTGTCCTATCACTGAGAAGAGATTTTTTTTTTCTAATTCACTCAAAAATACAGCCATTTAGTTGACCTTAAATATGAGTGGTTAACAATATCATATCTTATCTTCACACACGTCATTCTCACCAGGTAAGGCTCCTGCTACGATTGCTTTGAAACATACTATGTTCCTCCGCTGTTAAACCTACCCCAACACAAAACCGGCCTTATTTATTTATGATGTTACACGAGTCATCTGCACTTTCCCTGATAAGCCCTGGGCTGTGTGTCTTTCATTTCAGCTGACATTTTGCTGCCATTTGCCAGGCTAAGTAACTACAGTGCGATCACTCTGGGCTGATGCATGGTCATTGTTTTGCACAAAATGGATTTTTAAGGCAGCTGAAAGGCTTTCTGAAGAATATAATTTGACAAAGTAAATTTTTGCCCATATAACAGAAATCAGCCGGCGCTGCACCAAATGTATTTTTTAAGATAGCTAAAAGGATTTGTGCAGAGAGTTTGACAAAGTATTTTACTTTTGTGCACAAAGCAAAAATTGATTAGTTTTGATCAAAAAGGATTTCTCGGGGTGCTGAAAGGCTTTTCTGTGGAATTAAATATATTCTTCAGCTTGCAGGACAAAGTATTGGATAGCAGTGTCTTTGAGAAGACAAATAGTTGTCAGTGACTTCACCCCCCCCCACCCCCCGCCAAGGAACAGGTTAAAAGAATCCCCTTAAATGACATTTTCAACCTCCTCGACCTGGCTTAGCTCTGGGTATCTTGCTGCTACAGAAAGGTGACGGACTTCCCAGCATCTGAGCTTTACTGCATGGCTCTCTTGCTCGCTTGATCCTGTGCTTGATAGAATCATTGAGTGGGCATTTCCCCAAAGCCTTCCCTGCCTCAGCTGACAATAGACAACAACAACAACAACAACAACAACAACAAAAATCTGACAGCATTGAGGGACACAAAGTTTTAATTTAAATCATTCATTTTGGGGTAAATTTTGCTGACAGTTTTAAAGAGAAGTATTTGGAACGTGAAATACAGAGAGAGAAAACTGATTCTTTCCCCCCAAAAGCTTTAGTCTGTTGGCATGAATGATTTGAACACTGGAGGATAAGTAAGAAAACATATCAATCTAATTTGTAGTGGTATTGCTGGTGTTGTAGTCGTCCATGCATTTGGGTGTACATGAGTGTGTATGCGTGTGTACCTGCTCACATATTGTTCCAGCGAAGGGTAGGCATATGTAAGTATCTGTTTTCACTCTTACAACAACTACATTTGGGAGTGCTGAGCCTTTTCGAAAACACAAAGGCTGCCTTTTGGAGTGACATAAACAAATATTTAATATGCATTTTGAACCCCTTCATTATGATTTAAGGATGCTTTGCCAAAAGTTTTGAGTTTCTCTTCTTTGTAATTTTTATTCTATGCTGAGGCCCTATGAGGGAAGGGTCCAGTCATTTCCCTTTTCTTATTCTTTGATTATGCCTTTAAATGAAATGTATGATTCTAAGTCTATATGTTCTTCATTAATAATAAATTGCTGACACCTTTGAAATGAGATATTCCTAATATATTCTAGTAGTGATATATATACATATATATATGTATATATATATATATACATATATATATGTATATATATATATATATATATATATATATATGATTGTTTTTTTAAGAATTTCATTATTTAACAAGACTGTATTTGTATTTTTTTAAAAAAATTAAATCCTTGATTGACTTACATCAATTAACTCAGGAAATTAAAGATACAGTCTTATTTTTGTTCTCTTTTTTAGATTTAATCAAAGTCATTTAAGACAGCCCACAACTGCAAGACGCTTTTTAAAAATTACTTTTATTTTTTTACAGTCCAACCATTGCCCCCCTCCCAGTCACCACTCACACAGTTCCTCATCCCATTCCCCTCTATACTCCCTGGGGTCTCAAGTCTCTTAAGGGCCTTCTCCCCACTGAGGCCAGACCCAGCAATCCCTTGCTATTTATGTGATGGGCCTTTGGACCAGCATGACCACTGACCCTGGTTGAAGGGTCTGAGAGAGTCCTGACTTCAGTCCATTGGTTGGGTGTATCTGTGTCTGTCTCAGTAAGCTGCTTGTTGGGCCTCTCAGAGGACAGTCATGGTAGGCTCCTGTCTGTAAGTACACCATAGTATCAGTAATAGTGTCAGGCTTTGGAGCCTCCCCTTGAGATGGATTCCCAGTTGGGCTGGTCACTGGAATGCCTTTGCTCAGTCTCTTCTCCGTTTTTGTTCCTGCAGTTCTTTTAGACAGGAACAATTTTGGGTCAGAATTTTTACTGTAGGATGTCAACTCCAACCCTTCACTTGATATCCTGCTTTCTACTGGAAGTGGACTCTACGAGTTCCCTCTCCCCACTGTTGGGCATTTCATCTAAGATCCCTCCCTTTGAGTCCTAGGAGTCTTCCACCTGCCAAGTCTCTAGTACTTTCTAGGGGTCCCCCCACCCCCACCAGGTTGCATATTTCTTTTCATTCTACTGGCTCTCAGGGCTTCTCTCCTGTCCCCCCTCCATATCATGTTCTCTTTTTCTTCTCCTCCTCCCCTCTCCCCTTCCAAATGGAATTGAAGCATCCTCACTTGGGCCCCTCTGCTTGCTATCTTCTTGAGTTCTGTGGATTATATCCTAGGTATTTTGTACTTTTACCCTACAGTTGATAAAGGGCTAATATTTAAAATATATAAAGAACTATAGAAGGTAACCTCAAAAAAAAAAAAAAACCCTAAACAACCCAGTCAAAAAATGAGGTATAAAGCTAAACAGAGAATTCACATCAGAGGAAGCCTGAATGGCCAAGAAATACTAAAGAAATGTTCAAAGTCCTTAGTCATCAGGGAAATGCAAATCAAAAATGACCCTGAGACTCCACCTTGCCAGACTGATCACCAATCAGAATGGCTGAGATCAAAAACTCTGACAAAGATGTGAAAAAAGAGGAACACTCTTCAATTGCTGGTGGGGTTGCAAACTAGTACAACCACTCTGGAAATCAGTCTGGAGGTGCCTCAGAAAATCAGAAATAGATCTACCTGAAGACTCAGCTATACCACACTCTTGGGCATATACCCAAAAGATGTCTCACCATGCCATAGGGACACATGTTCTACTATGTTCAAAGCAGCCTTATTTGTAATAGCCAGAAGCTAGAAACAACCCAGATGTTCCACAACAGAAGAATGGATACAGAAAATGTGGTTCATTTAAACAATGGAATACTACCTACTCAGCTATTAAGAATGAGGATGTCATGAATTTTACAGGAAAATGCATGGAACTAGAAAATATCATCCTGAGTGAAGTAACTCAGACTCAAAATGACATGCATGATATGTACTCACTAGTAAGTGTGCTAATAAGTTAACATTAGCCAAAAAAGTGCAGAATACAAGACACATTTTAAACCATTGCTTATAAGGCAAAGATATTTGTTTTAAATTATTGACTTAGCATGTGTGTATGCATGCACAAATGTATGTATGTGTGCCATGTGTATGCAAGTGAATATAAAGGCCAGATCCTGTAACTGCTTTGGAATTAGAGTTACAAGTAGCTATAAGCCACCTTATGTGGGTGCTGAGAATCAAACCCAGCAAGTGATTTTAACTGCTGAGCAATTCCTCCAGCCCTATATGATATTAAAATATGATATTGAAATAAAAGAAATGAGAGCCTGTCGGTTGGATCTTTTGTTATTCAACAACGTAAACAACACTTGCCCTACCCATGTTCATGTATACATATAGACATATATTATTTTGATGCTGCCAGCCCTTATGTTTGACAATGGTTGGTAAGTAAAGGTTTGAGGTTACTTTGTTTTTGTTTTTGTCTTTGTTTTTTGCCATATACTCTAGCTTGACATCAGAATAAAACAAAACGCAACAGAGATCTACTCAGGCTTTGATTACTAGCTGTTTTCATAAAGTGACTCACACATCATCTATCATCTTACTTGATGCTTTAACTCCACACTATGTTTCAGCCAAACTCTAGCCCCAGTGAAAACAAAAGAGTTGTTTTTTATAGTCTACAGCCAGAGACCATGAGCCGTGCAGTGAGGCTATCAAGAGCAGCAATAAGTAGGGGAATCAAACTGGGGCCTAACTCTTGGCATATGGCTTCTAGATGTCACCAAATATAACACCCTGTGACCACAAATGGACAAAAACACACCACAGCCAAAACCAGTTTCCTAACCCCACCCTCCCTACCCATAAAGTTGTGGGAAGTTTTGCAAAATGATAACTTGCAATTTGACTTTAATGTGTTACTAATTGTGAAGGTGAATTATAAGACTTGCCCTACAGATTAAAAGGCAGAAAAAAACAACACATATCTTTAAATAAGACAGAGGCAAAAAACCAACAATAACAACAACAACAACAAAACCCTTAACAGCATTATGAAAAGAAGCTCAGCTCATAAGAGCTAAGAAGCAGTTAAAAGTTGGAAGAAACAGAAGAAAATGTAACTATCCACTACTTCATGATGATAATTCATGGTATTTTCCTTAGCAAATGGAAGGACAGGACGCATTTGAGTTGTTGAGAAATAGTAATGGAAATGTGAAATCACACCCATTGCTCATCAGAGGCTGCTGCTAATGTTTGGAACTGAGAGCAGAGAAGCCAGGACACTCCCAATCCTATTCATGACTGTAAAACTGAATCACCCTTTAAAAGCCGCAGCCACTTTAGAGGAGCTGGCATTGAGAGTTTCTTTGTAGACCATGGGATGGTTTTGGTGGTGACACACTCCTGTCTGAGTGCCACCATCTTTCGGAAGTGTGACAGTAATTCATACTTGGGTCAAGGAAACAGGTGTCATGTCTACATATCAGGAGCAAAGGAGAAGGGAATATCGGCATATACTAGATCTCTAGTTTGTCTGTTGTCAAAATGTGTGCTGGACTCTGATTCAGAGTGGGGAAAGAGGGGAAATCAATAATGTCCTGTGCCCAGCGAAGCTCTCTCCATATTTAGGTCAGCTGTACTTGTACTGTTACATTATATGGCAGCTGTTTCTCATGGTCCCTCTGTGAAGCCACTGGAACTCAGAGAAGTAAGGAGACTTGTCAGAGGGACGTCTCACAGACAGTAGTTACTTACAATGGTGAGACATCTTGCTCGTCCTTGCTTATTTGCATGGACCTAAATCCAGTGATGTTTCTTCTAAGACACAGAAGAAAAGCTGCACATTTGGAATGGCCACGTGGTAATAAAGGTAGGTTACAGGGTTGTTCCACAAGAGTGCCAAAAGTCACTGAAGCTCCACGTGACAAAGAAGGACCCAGTCCTTCGGAGGGAATCGCTCCGGCGTACATTGTGGCTTCCAAACTAAGGCTTCTACACTGTCAGAGAATAAACAAGTATCAAAAGGCACCCCCTAGTCAGTGACAGTGCTTCACAGTAGCTCTTGGAAACACATACAATGCAGTTGTCAATATGGGCATTCGATGATGTCCTTGAGGGTGGTCTTGGGCTCAGTGGCTGCAAGCCAAAAGGAGAATTTGCCAACTGCTTTAAAGCAAGCCAGGCAAGTTTTAATGTCCTAACCAGATAAACAGAGGTCATCTTTGACATAACAACTGATGCATATGCCACCTTTTTCCTGGTCCCCATGGAAGTATGGAGGTTGAAAACTGAGCAACAGAGAGGGAAATTTCTAAATTGGTTTTTCCCAGTCCCAGAGTCACTGTTCCATAGTCAGCATGCCGGTGACAAAGAGAGGTCCAGAGACAAGATGCTATTCACAACTTGGGGGTGACTTATGCCTGCGAACTACTCCTGCAGATTCCTTAATTGTGTACTGTCTGATAACTGCTTGCCCTAAGAACCCGCTCGCTCCCAGCGCCACTGCGATGATAGAGATCTACTGCTGGAGTTAAATTTTGCCATTGAAACAATTTTGAAAAATCGTTCACTTAAAGACAGCATGAAACTACTTGTACCTACTACATGAAAGGGGAAACATGGCCAAAGATGGAGTATTCAATTTGGTACTTGTTTTAAAAAAAGAAATTTAAAATAGACATCAAGCGTATAGCATTGAGTATAAGAGGATAAGGGAAATGAAATATTAATAATGGCTGACATATATTCTTAACAACTCTATTTTTTAAGTAGTTTTCACTAATTGTATTTCCTTCTTTATATTAAAAATGCCAACATATGTTTTAAAAATAAGTAAAAATATAGTGAATGCACAAGATAAAGCAGGAGACCCATCTTGAATATTCAGAAGCTGCCATATGCCTTGATATATAGGTTAGATTGTGTGTAGGCTGATCAGTGTCTGGATAGTGATTATTACTGTGCCAAGCCTATGAGGGCTGCAGGGCAGTGGTTAAAAGGAGTTTTAGAGCCATATGGTCTTTGGAAATGTTCTTAACCATTCTATTTATTTCCGTATAAGTAGAACAGAATATAGCTCGTCTTTCAAGGTTATTTTAAAAGTTAAACAAAATAACATGTAAAATTCACTTGTCCTATCGAATATGTAGGGAGGTTCAAATAAATGCAAATATCCGGCCATCAACATGTAGCTTATGGGTAACTTAGATCATTTGAAAAGATAGGTTCCTACTGATAACCCCTCACAGGACATGAATTCATTCTATATTAACTTAATTAGAATCATAGAAAGGGTAAGAAATCTGAAATTAGCCTATTATTCTACAGAAGTGAATCACCGATTGCAGTCAGTGACTTTGCTTTGGGTCTGCTCTGCCCTTTGAAGTTAGGAGAGAGACATAGACCTCCAAAACCATGAGAAATGACTGAGAAACTAGACGGAACCTCAACACGGCACTGCTACTGACTTGTACACCCACCAAACACATCCTTCCCCTAACTCACTGGAGGAACACACACCCTCGCTTGGCTGTTACTAGCTCGCATGGGCGTAGGGTCTGATTTTGCATTTTGTTCCCTCGATTCGGGTTTCTGTGCTAATCCTTTCCCTTCCAAGCCCTATACCTGAAGGATCCATCCACTCGGGTTTTCAACCCCCTTAAATCTATTTTGGTCATTCGTAAGAGTTCTGGAGCCCATTAATCTAATCTCGCAGTTCTGTTTGGCATCCATAAAGACATGATCACAATATTTACTCTTTGACTATGGTTCCCCCTTATATTTCATAATTTTCTCTCCTGTTTCTGTTAATTATTCTTGCCAAAGGTTTGGGTTCATGTAAAACCTTTTCAAAGTTCTCTCTGGGGCTGGAGAGGTGGCTCAGCAGTTAAGAGCACTTACTGGGGCCTAGGTTTAATGCCCAGCACCTACCTGGTGTGTCATAAATTACCTACCTATTATTCCAATTCCAGGGAATCTGATGCCCTCTTCTGGCCTGCAATGACTCCAGCACCAATTTGATACACATAAACCTTTGCAAGGATAAACACGTAAAAGTAGTAAATAAATTTATCTTAAGCTCTTTGTATATATGTCAGGAGAGGTATTTGTATTTTGTATTTACACACATGTGTGTATGTTTGATGTTTGGTGTCCACTACATTTTACTTTATTTTTTGAGATGCAGTCTCTTATGAACTTGAAACTGACTGATTCAGCAAGCTTAGTGAGCTTCAAAGATCTCCCCATCTCTGCCTCCTCGGCACTAAGATTTCTGGCATGAGCAACCCACACTTGGCTTTCTACATAAGCACTGGGGATCCGAACTCAGGTCCTCAGGCTTGTGTAGTGATCGATTTACTAACTGAGCCATCTCCTCGACCCTCATTTTGAAGAAATTCTTACATGCATTTCCTAAAGCTACGTATTTTTTCTTTTCTTTTCTTTTCTTTTTTATTATTTTAATCTGTTTTAGTATTTGTCTTAGTTACTTTTCTAAGGCTGTGACAAAGCACCGTGGCAAGGCAATTGACAGAAGAACGAATTATTATAAATTCTGAGAGTGAGCTCCTGCCCATCATGGTGGGCAGCAATAAGCATGCTGACGTGGTTGGAGCAGCAGCTGTGAGCTCACATCTTGAGGCAACAATCATAAGGCAGAGGGAGAGTTAACTGGCATGGGTCTTTGAAACCGCAAAGCCTACCAGAAATGACACATCTCTTCCAATGAGGCCATATGCCGAAATCCTTCTCAAGCAGTTTCAGCAACTGGAGACCAAACATTCAAATACATGAGCCTATGGGTATCACCCTAATTCAAACTGATAAGTACTATCCACTGGTGAAATGAGCCAATTCAAATGCAATTACAGTATAAAGGCAAGTTTATTGGGAAGCCACTCTCAGGCGGGTTCACTGGTCCTGAGGAATAATGAGGCCAGGAAAGTAGCTGTGGGAAGGAAGACTGAGAAGAGGAGGGAGAAAAGAAGGTACAGGCAGGGAAGGGGGGGGGGGTTGAATGCAGAGAGGGACTGAGAGGGGAAAACAAGCCAGAATGTCTACATTATAAGGGAAGAGCTTCTAAGGAAGTGGAAGGCAAGCCACCGCTTCCCCTGCCAACGCCCCCCCCCCCCCCCCGCCACTCCCGTTGGCCCCGCTGCTCCTGCCCTTTACCCTTACCCTAGCCGGGGCTTAAAAGTTCTGGGTAGAGGGCAGGGTATATCAGCCACGCCCCCAAACAGACTGAAGGATGCTGGGAAAACCCAGAGGCTAGGACCGCTTTTGGATGTAAAATATGCACCACAGCCGCCATTTGTCCAGAGTCTGAATCCTAACACAACCCACCCCCCCCCCCCTCCACCCCCCCCCCCCCCCCCCCCCCCCAGCGTTTACGTTTATTATTTACTATCATCTTACTGTTGCTCTTAGTTTGGTTCTTTCTTCTCATTGCTCTTGGATTTAGTTGGCCATATTACTGCTGTGAGTGACTGTTCACCAGCCAAACAACTGCCATCTGGAGTTCACCCGCACCCACTTGCAAAAGATCATTCCAGTTGGGTTGGTTGATGGTGTAAGCCGCTGCCCTGCCCTGACTCTCTATTCCACCCCCATCTCTTCACTTCAATCCTCCTACCTCATTTCCTTGCTCTCCCATCTTGCCTGCATAAAGAAGCAGAGCAGGGCATGAGTGTCTCCCTTTAGTGTCCAGCCGCTCTCTACCAAATGGCAACTCCGCTGTGGTCTGGAGGAAAGGACAGAATCTGTAGAGGCCAGTGAAGACTAGGCTAGGGTTCCATTTATGTGACTGTAGGGAAGCCCTTATCCCTGTCAGGTAAGGCTTTTCAGGTGTGTCTAGTAAGGGGGGGTTGCGGGGGAGGCGTGGCAGAAGAAGTACCCACACCTTTGTAACTATTCCCTTGCCGAATCGCCATAAGGAAACCAAATAAATTCATCAAGTCTCTGGAATGATCTTTGTTAGAATCCCACCTTGGTTTGCTATTGAGACCTTGGGAGAAAAGGGCTGGACATTGCTTAGTCTTCCCTAGGAAGTAATATTAGCAGCATGCTCTTTTTCCTATTTCTTGAGGAAAATGTCTAGATTATTTTTCTTTCTCTTTAATTAAATGCTGTCAAGGTATAGATTTTAGGAGGCACTTCGTTCACAACCCCGAAACTTTTATAAGTAGTGTTTCAAATTTTATTTTCCTCAGCTTTCTGTTCCAATTATTATCAGCTCTTTCATCCAAAAGTTACTTAGGAAAGTACTTGGCTCGTTACGGCTGAGAAATGCTAATGTCTCAGACAGGATGATGGATGTCCTAAAATATTTTTCACTACTTCTTTGAGAATTTTGTACAATATATTTTGATGATATTCATCCTCCCCCAACTCCTGATTCACTCACACTTCCCGATGAACCCAACTTTGTGCTCTCTCTTCCTCTCCTAAACCCCATTAACTCCAATTGCGAGGCCCATATATTCTTGGATGTGTAGTTTACTGACAATGGTCTATACTAGTTAAAGAACTTGAGTCTCCCTCAAATGGGAAAACGTTGTAGTCTAGAGTATGATCAGTTTTTAGAACTGCTGCTGAGGATTTGAATTAAAAAGTGTATTCTTTATTTGTTGTCTTTAAAATCAGCTTATCAATAATCACATGATTAAAGCCTCTTTTATGCTTTGAAAACTAGCAGTAATTTACTGAATTCTTTAGCATATGACTGTGTTTCCTTTACTTGAGGAAGAGTGAGTAAAATCCTAAGAGTAAGAACAATCAGAATTAGGAAACATATTTTTAGAAAAGAAAAGTTTAGAAATGTCAGTAAAATCAAGACATAATCCAGGCATAGTCATACATTCCAGTAATCCTAGCTCTTTAGGGGGTAGGATAGGAGGATCATGAGTTCAAGACCAGCCTGTGCTACATAGTAAGCTTGTGACTAAATTAAAAAAGTCTAAAGATTGTTTTAAAACATAGGTATTTAAGAATAAAAACACTTAAACCTTAATAACAAAAGACTAAATATATAGTATCTATAATATTATATATAACATGACACATAATACATGACACATGGCATATAACATATAGCATGTAACATGTCATATGTAGAATATAATATATAACATATAACATAAAATATAACCCATAATATATAATATGTATTGTGTTGTGTGTTTATATATATATATCTTATATATGTATATATATATATATATCTTACATATGTATATAGCATATATATATGCTATTTGGTAGGCAGCAAGAAGATCTTGGGAGTAACATCAGGAGCTCTCCCCCAGAGCAGAATGCATGAGTATGTGTTACAGTTCCTGGGCAAAACATCCCTAAAAGGTTCATAAGAAGAACTGATCCTCAGGTGGCCATGGTCTTAAGAGGTGATTGGATCATGGGGCCGCTAACCTCAGCAATGGATTAATTAACTGGTAAATGGACTAGAGATGGGGTCTAATTGGGGGAGGTGTCACAGGGGACTTGCTTGGAAGTGAATATCTATTCCCTGGGTTCTCTTTCTCTTTTTCTCTTCCTTCCCAAACCCACCCTTTCCTGGGCCTCTGAGATGAGTAGCCTCTGACAAAATGGTCCTCGTCAGATTCCTCCAACCATGCTAAAACTCCATGACCATTTAGACCCCATCTCTAGTCCATTTACCAGTTAATTATTCCATTGCTGAGGTTGGTGGCTCCATGATCCAACCACCTCTTAAGACCATGGCCACCTGAGGACCAGTTCTTCTTATGAATGTTTAGGGAGTTTTTGCCCAGGAACCATAACACATACTTATGCATACTCCTGTGGGTGAGACCTCCTGGTGTTAATTCCAAAATGTGGGGGAGGATAAGGTTTACTGCACTTACACTTTATGATCATGGTTCATCACTGAAAGAAGTCAGGGCAGGAACTCAAGGCAGGAACCTGGAGGCAGGAACTGAAACAGAGGTCATGGAGGAGCACTGCTTACTCGGTTACTGCTTACTGGCTTGGTCACTTTGTTTTTTTATATACCCCAAGACTGCCTGCCCAGGAATAGCACCACACATGATGGACTTAGCTTTTCCACATCAATCATTAAGAAAGAAAATGTTCCACAGATTTGCCTCCAGGCAAATCTTATGAAGGCATTTTCTTAATTAAAGTTTCTTTTTCCTAGATGATTCTAGCTGTGTCTAGCTGTACATACATAAATATAGATAAAAAGGAAAGAAAGAAGAAAGAAACTAGCTAGTACACATATTCATCCTCTACAGGTAGGTTGCCCTTCACATACAGAAATAAAGCCAGCTAACAATAGACTTATTTCTGAAAGAATGTACAATCAATATGTGTGTGTGTGTGTGTGTGTGTGTGTGTGTGTACAAATAAAGCAAAGTGGCTATGCTCTTTATCCTGCTGTTGCTTTCAACCATTCAAAGGAAATAAGATCTTAAA